>APFE030964197.1:223955-262634 GCA_000404065.3 Pinus taeda | reverse complement strand
CCCCCACACCCCCTACCGCCCCCCCATGCCCTCACACCCCGCATGCTTGCCCGACCTCCCCGCACACCCCGCGACACCATGGCGACCCACCCATAGGTATTGGGTGATTGAGTTTGATAGGGCCCACCATGCTCACGATGGATGTAATTGTTATTTTGGCTCAGAAAAATTATTAATTTAAAAAAAAAAATCTTTTTCATTAAACTAATTTAATATGAAAATTTTCAAGGAAAAAAATTGAACTTACCTTTCAATTGTGAGAATTCTTCGTTGAATATGTTGTTGATACTCGTTGAATATGTTGTTGATACCGATGTAGCTGCTCCACAAATTCACGAGTCTTCAACGATTTTCAGAAAGCCTGGATGTGATGTGATTAATAGTGATAATGAAATTGTAATAGATAAGTGAAATTATGGAGATGTTTTACCGTACAGATAATGTGGGATAATTTGTTTTAAAATATTATAAAGCGAATATTGTAGAATTGTTTTACAACGGGTTGAATGTGGGATAATTTGTTTTGAAATATTATAAAGTGAATATTGTAGAATTGTTTTACAATGGGTTGAATGTGGGATAATTTGTTTTAGAATATATTAAAAAAAAATTCAATTGTTTAGTAAATATTATATACTTTAGCTATTAAAATAATTAATGTAGAAGTTGTAGTTTACAATTTTAATTTTAATGATTTATTTCATAAAAAGATTTAGTTTACATTTTTCAATAAATTGTAGAACAAAATAATGAAGGTAAATAAATTTAACAGACTTTTTGGAGGGAAATATTTTCACGAAACTTTTTGGAGGGAAAATTTCATTTTTTAAGCTATATAATATCTTTAGGAGAATTTCCATTTGTATCATTCAACATCTTCTATTTGAAAGGGATGGATTGTTCTAATAGTGAAGTTTCGATTTATACATCAACAACATCTTCATCTCGTAACAACTCTATTCATATTGATCAATATAGCGTGAATTCTTCCACTATGAGTAGAAAGTCAATTCTTCCACTTAGTCCTGATTCTAAGGACTATGAGAGAAACACTGATAAAAGAGGGGATGGAGAATTTCAAATAAATAAAGAGTCACATATTCCACTTAGTCCTACTTCTAAGGACTATGGAAGCCGCAGTGATGAAGAGCATGATGGTGAAGTTCAAAAGAACGGAGTGTCATGATGTCCACTTAGTCCTAATTCTGAGGACTATGAGAGCAATAGTTTTGAAGAGCATGATGGTGAAGTTCAAAAGAATGGAGTGTCACGTTGTCCACTTAGTCCTAATTCTGAGGACTTTGAGAGCAACAGTTTTGAAGAGCATGATGGCAAATTTCAAAAGAATGGAGTGTCACAGTGTCCATTTAGTCCTAATTCTAAGGACTATGAGAGCAGCAGTGATGAAGAGCGTGATAACGAATTTCAAAAAAATGGAGTGTCAAAGTGTCCACTTAGTCCTAATTCTAAGGACTATGACAGCAGTAGTGATGAAAAGCATGATGTTGAATTTCGAAAGTATGGAGTGTTATGGTGTGTAGTTAGTCCTAATTCTAAGGAATATGAGAGTAGTAGTGATGAAGAGTAGGATGATGAATTTCAAAAGATTGGAGTGTCACGGTGTCCACTTAGTCCTAATTCTGCAGATTATGAGAGCAATAGTTATGAAGAGCGTGATGATGAATTTCATAAGAATGGAGTGTCACTGTGTCCTCTTAGTCCTAATTCTAAGGACTATGAGAGCAGCAATGATGAAGGACTGGATGATGCACTTAGCCCTAATTCTAATGAATATAAAGGTAGCAGTGACAAAGGACAAAATGTAGCATCTTCAATAAGTAAACAGTCACATTTTTGACGTAGTCCTAATTCTATGGACTATGAGAGTAGCACTGACAATGCACATGAGGAAGAATATCCATTAAACATCAAGTCAGATTTTCCATTCAGTCTGAATTCTAAGGACTATGATAGTAGCACTGGAGAAGCGGAAGATGAAGAATATCCTCCAAGTCTATATTTGAAAAGTAGAGCTGATCATAGTGTGGATAACATTCCTCTTAATGATGATGAAAAGTCTTATACAAATGATGATCCAATGATGGAGATGTTGCCAAGAAATATTGTATCGAGGAGTAGGATCAGACCTTTTCTTATCAATGCAAGTTGTTCTAGTTATGCAAGGGGTAGAGAAGAATATCTGATGAGAAGAAGTTCTATCAGTGCTCTCATTTCAAGTGAATGTTGCCAAAAAGATTTCTTGAAACATATGGATTTCAAATTTGCATTAGAAAGCAGGAAGATATATTTGTCAACGAATAAAAGCATGCAAAATTCATATTTAGTTAGGTGCATGCAATCTACATTGTCAGGTTATGATTATCATATTGGGACTTTATTTATCTGTAGAAAAGCTTTCAAAATGTTTCATTTGATTGGGAATTTTCGTCTCTCGAGAATTCAAGAAAATTTGACAAAGGATCCCACATTTTATTTAGAATTACATCATAAAAGACAGTTTGGGCCATTATCAAATATTTCAATGTCATGGATGAAAGATTTCTTCTCAAAGCGTGGAGAGTGTATGCCAAATAGAGAGACAATACATATTCTAGATAAATTTTCAAGATGAGAAATCTACAACTTATACAAATAATATGCAGAAGGTGCTGAGGGACATGGCCAATTTATTACATATCAATATTTTGTGAGAGTATGGAAGAAAGAATTCAACAATGTCTGTATTCCTAAGAAGATAAGGATGGGGATTTGTAGTACATGTGCTTCTCTAAAATAAAAAAGGGACAAATGTGAAGGGTCAGAAATAGGTAAGCATTCATAACTTTAACTTTTAAAATTGTATGGTCATCAACTATGAAAACATATTTCTTCATGAATTTCTTTTATGTTGTGTAGATTTAATTGTCAAAGAACTTCAGGATCATCGTGAACAACAAACAAACGAAAGGAAGAAGTTGTACAAGTATCGAAAGAAGTGTTATGATAATCCAAATAAATATTTGGGTTTGATAATTGATGGTATGGACCAGAAGAAAACAATTTTACCACATTTTTTTCGCACACCCAAAAATTTACAGGAGGAAAATTTTATTCAGTTTCAGTTTGTCGGTTGTATGGTCTTCAATGGGAAAATGTTGCCAAGGGCGTACTTCACAGCTCCAAATATTCATAATGATGCAAATCTGACCATAACCATAATTCATGATGTGATTTCTCATTGGTATGGTACTCTTCCTGAAGTTTTGTATCTACAATTGGACAACACTTGCGGTGAAAACAAAAATCAAGTTGTTTTTGGATATCTAAACATGCTTGTTGAATTGAGAATTTTTCAAAAGGTAAAGGTTGGTTTCCTTCTTGTTGGGCACACTCATGACCATATTGATTAGATGTTCAGTCGTTTTTCAGTCATATTGAGTAGGAAGCAAGTTGGGAGCTTGCCATCACTAATTGAATGTCTTAAGAAATCATACACGCCAAAGCCTACTTTTGATGTGTTGGAAGAAACTGTTGACATGCAAACGTTTATTCTGGGATCATATGGTGAGGGGAAATGCATTGAACAATTTAATGACATTAGCTTCCAACATCAATTTTGTATCAAAAAAATTGATGGGAAAACACTAATATGGGGCAAGAAGTATTCAAACTATACAGAAATGGGCCACCATCATCAGGTTTGCAATTTTTGAAGTTCATTCTAGATCATCCAATATTTGCATCAAAAATATTGTTATTACAATCAGTTGGTGAAGTTCAGAATGCACGCAGACAAAATAGAGATATAAATTATTCTGATTTCTTGGAAGAAATTAAAAAATGTATTAGATATACATATGAGTACTTTGACATTGCTGATTCAGTTTGGTGGGAGTCATTTTTCAATAATCAAAATGATATCATTTCAACAACAACAAATGGCAACAAATGAAGATATACCTTTGAAAAACCCATTTATTTGGCCACAAAATTTGTCAAATGAACATGAGGAAATAAACATTGTTGAACAACAACAATCTCAAGGTATTATTAATTCTTCACAGGTAGAGGAAAGAGAGATGTATATTGGTTCCAGAATATCTCGTGCACAACGTGAAGCCATGGAAAACCTTTACTGGGGTTCAGTACATGATATTAAGGAGAGTTGCATGATTGCAGTGCTAGTAGATGGAGATCCCAATGGCTATCCATTCTGGGTTGCTAAAGTTATAAAGGTCTTTATAGAAAATGAGGATGTTACAAGTGTTGAAGTACATTGGTATGCCACAAATACACACCCATTCAATGGTGTGTATAAGCCAGAGATGGTAGTTGACAAAAAAAATAGCAGAAAGAGAAAAAGGAAGGGTACAAATATAAATTGCCGCTGCACAGACATATTAAAATTGGAGGATGTTGACATACTTGTTTATGACTTCAATTTAACAAATAGAGGAACTCTTCACTTCAAGAAGATAGAGATTCTGAAAAGGTTGTTACCAGAAGGAACAATGCTGAGATGGGAGTCTGCTGAAAGCAGTCATAAATCTAGAAGAATTTTGAAACTTGAAGTGTTGGGCATGCATGTGGACTCAGATGGGGCACTAGTTGATGAAAGAGAAGAATATGGAACATCTTCGTCAGCATCCAATCACTCATTTGAAGATGTAAATTCTGATGGTGTGCAAGAAAATATGAGTGATTTTGAATAATTGTTTAAGACAGTTTATATAACTGATGTATGCATCGTATCTTGAAATAAAATTAATGATTTCCATATGGTGTTAAATGAGAAGTTATGAGGCATTTTTATATTGTTGGATTATATGTCTTAGTTATGATAATTTTTATTGTTTAAAATATCTACAATGCAATATTAAATTAGAGATATAATGTATGTTTTATTCAATATACAAATAATGACTTTTGAATTCATTTAGTGATGTAATTCGTTCATAATGTCATGGGTTTTTAATTTTATAGTTGAATAAAATTCAATTTCTTTTGTATCTAACATGTTATGGTTGAAAACATGTTGAATTTATACTTAGGAAAGAAAAATGATATTTACCAGAAACATTAATGTGTTTTTTTCCTCATAAACAACTTTGTTTGGCACATAAAAATTTGGTTTTACTAACATTTTTTAAAAAGTTTGGAAATTGACCCTAAAAAAAAAATCATTGTTCTAGTATCATCACTTTCGTTTTGAAGCTATATTTTGCATGAAAATTTCGTAGTAAATTTCATAGTCACTGCCACTTTTAAAACATGTTCAAAATTGACCCCTAAAAAATAAAATCATCATTCCAGTATACACCCTTTTCATTTTTAGCACTGTTTTTGATGTTTTTTCGGGGTTTTTTGGCCAGAGTTCCCATTTTGAGTTTATAGTTCCCATTTCAAAGTTTACATAGATAAATGTATTTGACAAGTATATTAGCTAGTTTCTAGTTGTAGTTGGATCCGTCAAGGGAGTTGGAGTCCCTTGAGAAATGATATATGTATTATTCAGTTACAAGGTAGCATGCCTAAAACAACAAGGTAAGGTAACCATTATATTTTTATGTTTATTTATGCACTGAAATTTATGTTTTTATGGCAGTATGATGCAAGGAATTGCATGGAAAAAGAGATTGCCATGAAATTATGAAGAAGGCTGAGGTTGATCTTTCCCTTTGAGGCATTGGGAACCCATGGGGATGGTGTATGTTGAGAGTCTTGCACTTTCGATGTTTGGGATTTGTTTGCACTTGATTTGCAATTTTGTTTATGTCCGGTGCATGGCCATGCCACTTTGTTTGTGATGTCAGATTACTATTGGGTTTTCATGGTTTTCTTCTCGATTTCTTCTTGTTCTTCCCTTTTATGTTTTGAGGGTCTTGGGAATTGTTTGGGGAAAGAGGGAAGTTAATGGAGCTTGGGGAGAGCTAAATGAAACCCAATAGTAATGTAAGACTTGGATTAAGCTCGGTGCATGAGAAAAGGGAAGTTGAAGAAAAGAATATGACAACCAGTTGGATTGGTTGGGTCCATTGGTGTAAATGGATGGTGGCAGGACTATCATGAGAAAGGTAACATGAAAGGTAAAGTAAATGGATATTAGGAATCATATGCCTTGTCTATGTTGGGAACTGGTGTTATCAATGTTGTGCAAGGATAAAGGGAGTTCTCTTAACCTTAACCTTATGATATCTAGTAATTATATTGTGTTCATGATTATGTTGATGTCTATATATATATATATGCCATTATCTGACATGGTCGTCAAGGATCATGATTGGTTTATGATGATTATTATATATGTATATATGTATGTATGCTGTTGTCTAGAAGGGTCGCCAGAGATCATTCTTGTGGAGGAATGATTTTTTATGTAGGTGAATGGCATGAAGATTTTCTTGGTTTCATGAGGAATCAAGTGGAAGGGTAGCCATGACATTCCTGTAAGGTCAGTATTGTGTGAATATGAATTGATATTATGTGTTCATACTATGTCTATGTTTATGTTATGGAAATTAATGTTGAGGGATACATCAATGGAATGAAATCAGGGTGATCTGCGACATGCTAGGATAAGAATGGATAGCAAAGAGACACGAGAATCAAGGTTACTTGGTAGAGATGGTGTGGTCTCTAGATGTGCAATACTGGTGTTGTGTACATGTTGTATACGCAGTGTTGTGTACATATGGTGCTATGTACATGTTGTATACATGGTGTTGTGTACATATGGTGCTATGTACATGTGGTGCTATGTACATATGGTGCTATGCTATGTGTATTATGTAGTTATTGTATCGTGACATGTGTATTCCTAGTATTGTACGATGTGTACGTATATGTGTT
The DNA here is from genome assembly GCA_000404065.3 of Pinus taeda. Classification (NCBI taxonomy): domain Eukaryota; kingdom Viridiplantae; phylum Streptophyta; class Pinopsida; order Pinales; family Pinaceae; genus Pinus; species Pinus taeda. The sequence continues at coordinate 255,785 of APFE030964197.1, read as the reverse complement.
GTGTTATACACTTGGGTAGGTGTATGTGTTATGTTGTACACCGGGTGTAGGTGTATGTGTAGTGTTGTACACCAGGTGTAGGTATAAGTGTTGTGTTGTACACTGTGTAGGTGTATGTGTGGTGTTGTACACTATATATGTGTATGCGTTGTACACTGTGATGGAACAGATAGGTATGGGATTGTCTGGGCCATTGTTGCTATTACGAGTTGAGGTGGTTTAGTCTCTGGATTCCTTTGTTGTTTCTATTGAGGGTTGAGGCAGTTTAGTCTCTATATTTCCTTGTTTTTCTATTGAGGGTTGAGGTGGTTTAGCCTATGGATGCCCTTGTTGTTTCTATTGAAGGTTGAGGTAGTTTAGTCTCTTGATGCCCTTGTTGTTGATATTAAGGGTTGAGGCAGTTTAGTCTGGGGATACCCTTGTTTTTTTATGTTGAGGAGGATGTGGTTTAGTCTTAGGATTCCCTTGTTTCTTAAAGAGAAGGCATTGGGTGCTTGCCAGATTTGGAAATTGATTCAATGTGTGTATAGAAAGGATAAAGAACAAAGGAAAAACAAAAGAATAATTTGAAATATAAGTATCAATATTTTATTTTAGTTTAATTATTCACGTGATCTATGATTCTAATTTATGATGGTTTCATTTTGAGCTAACCATATGTGATATGTTTATACATGATGATTTGATCAAGAGATAATTTGATTTACAAGTGATATGAAGTGGAAAAATAGCAAGTGTACCTTATTGAAGGACCACCAATGACGTATGATTTGAATTTATTTCAATTCCTTTTTAGTCTAATGATAATTATCTGCTTGGTATAGGAAAGCAAGGAAATTCTCAGTTTGGGTGGTTGGAATTGACTACAAGAATTAACAATGGAAAAATGAATTGGAATAGGCAACAATATGTTGGTAAATCACTTTAGGAGCAGGGCCATTGTGGGACATGAGTACCCAATAGTTTCCATTTATTTCCATGAACATGCTATGATTGACATGATGGTTTTGAGGTAGGGATATGCCTTGGTTTTTGGACTTTCAAATGCAAGGAAACCTTTCCAAGGGAAGGATCATCTGGGAAAGGGGATGTCGAGGAAATTGGAAGATGAGTGACTACACTCAAGGAGGTGACTGGATTTCCAAAAGGACTATGTAGCAGAGAAGGGAAGGTTGGGGGATGCATTTTTTTTTGTAATTAACATTGATAGATGGAGTCATATGCACATTGGGAATGTGCCCCAAAACAATGAGTTAATAATTGTTCACTAAGGGTACAATAACACAGGATTGTAGCACTGTACATTGGATATAGGTTGAATTTGACAGTGGATTCTAGAGTTCATGGGAAGGAGGTGAATCCTGGTATTTCCTTGAGGGTGGAGGTGTGATCCTCTAGATTCCCTTGTTGCGAATGTAGGCATCATATCCTTTTATTTGCTGGTTAGAGAAAATGTGCATATGTATATATGTGTATATTATGGTAAACATTGTATCAAGTTGTGGTTATAAAGATCCATAAATAGTATGGTTATTTGTTGGTTGAAGCAAAATTTCATAAGTATATGTGGTTGTTCATTTTAAATACTGGAACAAGCTAAGTTATAAAGCTCCATAAGCATCATGTTTTGGTTTTTCAATCATTTTTTTAGGTTGTAGGTGTCATGAAACATCCATGACGGTGTTCCCCTAAGGGGGAGGGGTCTGTAACAGCCCCGGGTTAAAATTTCATGTAATAAAGTTAATAAAGGAAAAATAAGACTAAGGTCATGGGACATGTGTTCCAAGATGAATGTTTGGAAAAACATCCTATTTGGTGTTCATTTTGGTTTATTATGGAAAAAGTAAATTGGCAATGGAAACGTGGTAATTATTGACCTTATTTATGAAAATAAATGAAATTAGGAGAAATGGGAGATGAAAGGTCATAGGTTGCAGGTGAGGATAAAATTGAAGGAAAAATAGAGGAAAATGAAGAAAATAGAGGCATCAATAATAAAAAGGCTTCTGAGGATTAGTTCACAAATTTTTGTTGGTTCATTTTTGGAATTAGTCTCAGGGAGGAGAAGAGCACCAAGAGGAGAGGGAAAGCAAGCAAGCAAGCAAAGGAAGGACAAAGAAAGCAAAGGAAGGAAAAGGAAAGTAAGGAAATAAAATCAAAGAAAGGATCATTCAAGGAAAGGTTGGATCAAGTAGCTTCAATAGGAATACTTGAAAGTAACAAGTTGTATGTATGATTTTCTAACTAGTTTTGGCATGCATGGTACATGCATATGTGTATTTGGTTCATTAGTTGTCCTTGACTTGGTTTGATTTTGCATATGATTGATAAGAGCTCTTTTCCCTTATAATTCATGAGCGATTGTACCTGTTATTATGTGGCTTTAATGGTTGTTCTATCATTGTTATTTATCTGGTTATATGCTAGTCATAAGCATGGTTTTATGGCAGATTCAAGTTATGGCTCTTATCATGTTTAATTTGTAAATGAATGGTTATTGAATGCATGACCTAATATATGTTATTGTAGCTATTGTGAGAGGACTTTAGACCTTCTTAATGATTCTCAGATAAGTTTTATATCTCTATATTCAAATATGAATTCATGACCTGTACATTTCATGTTCACCATGTGTTTGACGGAATGAATGTCATGATTAGACCGTGCTATGTCAAGTCCTTGATTAAGTTTTGTGTTAGAGGCTTTTTCGATGTGTTATTTATCATTTATTGGAGTTTCATTAAGTTCTGGGTGTTGGGAAAAATACTGATGGGGGGTGGGGGGGGGGAATCAATATTTTAAACTCACTTCAAACTTTTCATTTCTTATCATGATTTCTATACACTACTTTCATTCATGCAACTAACGTATGTATGAAACTTTAGTAAAGGAAAAAAATGTATATCTAATTAACTAACTTTTCATATATTTCATCATCTACTCATCTTTAACTAGTGAATATGTTGAAAAGTGTGCAACAAGAAATGCTAAATTTAAAATGTGCTAAAAATAGACCTGCTAAAAATAGCATGTCTAAAAATAGCAGTTTGGTCAATGAGGTCATTGGCCACATTGGGTGAGAGGTGAAACTGCTAAAAATATAAAGTTCTAAAAATAGCATTTCTGGGTCCCTTCCTATTTATAGCAGTCCCTAGTCTATCTATAGGAAGTAAAATTAATTTTGGTCTTAACAACAGTTGGAAATATTAATTAATTAATTCAGTTGAGTTAATTAGTTAAGGAAATTCGAATTTGAAGTCTTTATGAGCATGCACATGAGTTGTCCCACTGATTGAGAAATTTATCCTTAATTTCCTCCACTGATTGACTAAATAAGTATGAGTTCTATAATGAGAGAATCAGCTGACTTAGTTCTAACTAGTCAAGTCGAGTTAGATTATTTTAACAAGTTGTTAAAATAATAAAATATAGTTTGTTAATGCTTGCATGCATGTGACAATCATTATTTTAGATAACTGAGAATTCACTCATGGATAATTGTTGCATGTCAGTTCTGTCAGAGACCCAATTAAGATCAGATGTGGGATAGTGTACTATCAGATGCTTGACTATTTCTAGTAAGTAGTTTTTGCATGGTTGAGGAACTATTGTCCTCAAGGATTGCGTAGTTGGACCATTGGTTACTTGGTATGTTTGGAATTAATTGCATATGATTTTGCTATTATTTCCTAAGCAAACTGCGCAGGGAAATAGGGATTGGACCATAGGTAAAGCCTTTATATATAGGGCTTGGTTGGTTCATGAGATATATCTTCATATCTTCATAGTTCATTGATTACTGGATAGCTTGAGAGTTGATTCCTTTTGTATTGTGAAGAGGATTTCCACTTGATTGATAATACATAGTTGGGGTTTTATGCTGGTGCTTTCCCCTAGATATATCTTGTGTTATGTGTGATTATTTCTCTTGATCAATTATGCATGTTTCTACTTGATGTTGCCCATGAATTTGATTATGCTTCCACTTAATGTTTTGTAGAAGTAGAACATGTATTATGCTTTAGGAAATTGCATATATCAGTTTGTTCTACAGGTGAAATTTCTACAGAATCATTATTTCATTATTCATTAATTAAACAGTAACCACGAGTAGTAAGAGTAGAATAAACCATTATACATAAGCAACACATGAGAACACCAATATTTTTTTGGGTTGAAACCCAATGTGGGAGAAAGCCACTACTTCCATCATCTTTGTCTTCTTCTTTTATTATAAAGGAAAACATATTACAATATTTTATTGTCATAAAATCTTACCAGTATGCAAGAACCCACCTGCAGAAGGCTAAAACCTTCCCTTGTTCTCCAACACCCACTAGAAGGGAGCTACAACCCCTTGATCTCATTTATCGACTCCTACCGAAAGGGAGAACCTACCTCTTACACAAATTTACCAGCTACCATTGGAAGGAACCTCTAACTCCCTCAATTAAGGCTCAAACCTTCAACACCCTTTTTGGACCACGTTTCATAATATTCATACTAGGTCCACTTGACTCAAAAAATCAAAACCTATAGGTGACCTTTCATCATATTTTCAGACTAGACCTACTTCCATCATTAAGATCAAACTAAGTAATAAGTCTAAAATCAAATACTGAATTAAATCATCCAATTATTGAATCAACTGAATCATTATAACATTAGCAAACCAATCACTGAATATCAACCAACTATTGCAGCCAAATCAAATAAATCACAACCAGATCATACCAACGCACAACCATTCATAAATATACCAAGCCATACTATATTAATCACATAAACCAATTACTGTAGCTACAAACCATGATCATAGATAAATCCAAATGTATATGCTATTGTTTCGAAGAACACCTATGTGTATATGTGTTTACTTTGTAGAATAACTGCGTAAAGATCCGTTGTAGTGGCTACAATCACCCTCCAAAATTTTGTCTGTACTTCATTTTGGAGCCTCCCTTTTAAACCACAACAAATCATCTTGCATTGTTTAGGTACTTGTGCTTCGAATGGGATTTATTATTTTCATATTGGCTTGTGTTTTCTCACTTAGTTATTTTTCTAACCCACAATTTGATCTCTTGACTTGGTCATTTAACAGTTCCGGGTTTGGCTTAGAGAACTGCGCAATTCTTGAGGGCAACTAGCCTTTCACTTGGGAATTGCACAATCCTGATTTCTAGTGAGCCTTGAGCTCAGGAAATGCATAGTACTGGATGGAAGCTATCCTTGAGCTATGAAATTGCACAGAAAAGAGAGGCAGCCCAGAGCCACTCAGCCTAGAAATTACACAGAACCCATTGTGCTCAGAAATTTGTTAGTGCATGAGTGAGAGAGTTGCCCAGTGTTGTGAAGGAAAATCCTCTCTGCAGAAAGAGATGATCCCTCTAGCCTAATGATTTGGTCTAGCAACAAACGAGACAATCTACAAGATACTTTCCTAGACTACAATCGAAATTAAAGAAGAGGAAGGAGACCTATCTCATTCTAATGCTATGATTTATTCCTTTATTGAAGAACTTAATCGCTTTCTCCCCCAGACTCAATCCTCGTTTCTCATGGCATTTGAACACCTGCACAAGATATCAAGAACACAACAAAGCATAAAAGTGCAACCAACATAATTCAAATGTAATCCACTTAACAGATCAAGGAGTATTAAGATAAATGAAGCAACAACACAAACATTTATGGAAAATGAACCAACAATTGTATATATTAAGAAACTGAAAAAGGAAGCATACAACCTATGCCTTGATGTTTAGACATTCCTTTGGGTGGATGTCCAAGTCCAAGCAAAGACTCTTCAAGCACTCCTTCTCCAAGCTAGAAATGGGAAGAATATGGGCATACTCTTAGCATAGGGATGCAGTAATCAATGACCAACCATTTGGGAATGGAAGGGTGTGAATTTATAGGAAGGAAGAGGGAGTTAGGGATCCATAAAAGAGGGAGGAAGGTCCACATCTCAAGGGGAAAGCCCATGATGATAAGATCAAGAGGCCCAAATGAGAGAGATCGACCATATCAATAACAACCAATATCCAACTCATTGTTCTCGAAGGTTCCAATGAGCAAAGTTTCTCCTCCAGTTTGGGAAAACCTGCTAGAAGGAGGCCATCACAATTTTTCCTATGAAAACCCACACTGGTAGCATGAGTGTATAACTGAGCAACCTACCATTAGCATGGGAAGGTAGTGGATAAAAATGCATTGATACCAGAAATTAGGTTTTGAGGCAACTTTTTCCAGAATGATTTCAGGGCGGCTTTCCTTTGATTCTTTAGGGAGGTTTTGGTCGGTATATCATGATGTATATTTTGTACGGTAGCCAATGTTTTTTCACTCTGGGATATGGCATGAGAAGTGAATAGGAGACATGAAAAAATACTATGTAACACCTAGTCCTTCCCAGAATTATGTAACCTCTTCGGGAAATGCGTGGCAGTTTTTCCCAAAAATGAAAAAATCATCCCTAAAAAATAGGGATCTATTTTTAGTAACCTGAAGGAGGCTCTGGAGTTATTTTTGAAACCGCCACCAAGTGTCTCTTTTTCCTTGATTTTAGGCATGCGCGTCATAAACCCTAACTTGATCAAATCTATTTAATCAATGTTCCTATAGCTCATTTTCACATTCAACCTTGGAGCTCTAGTGTCCTCGAGGAGATTAAGGAGCCTTCAATACGATCGTCGTCACTTTTCCGGGTGAGTTTTTATTTTCTAGCCTTTTGCGACTTTTTCTATCGCTTTTTCATGTTTAGCTTATAGGAGCATTGTTTCACTTTCTCCTTTGAATGAATGTTGGCATTTTAACTTGTTTTATCTTGTAGAAGTGTTGTTTCTAGTTTTAGATTTCCTTTCCCAGGTGTTGCATGTGTTTTCCTATTTTTGCACCAACGATTGTCATTGTGGCAACTCTTTTCACATGATTTTTTTTCCTTCAGTTTGATTGATTCCTGCACTTGTTTCACATGCATGCATTAACACTAAGTTATATTTTCACTCAACATCACACCATCCTTCATATCTTCTTGTTTGCACACTTCCCATGGGTAGATTTAGGTCCCCTTGCTTAGTTCTCACACTTCACTGCATGTCTTGCGTAATATGGGAGCTCAAGGCCTCTTCCTTAGCTTCTAGAATTTTACAGAGTCTATCCCAACCTAGCTTGAACTACACACTGTGTAGTTCTAGGAGCCAACCTCCCATCTTGGACACTGAGTCTACACAATGCGTAGTCTCTCTAGGCCTTCGCCCAAGACTAAAATGCACATTGAGCAGTTCCAGTCATAAAGCTTCCCGACTGACTACTGGGACTATGCAATGGGTAGTTCCCATAGTAAACCAGTGACCTATGTTAGCTAGAATTGTGGAATCCTTCCCATCATGAGTCCAACTTGTTGCTTGATCTTGTCTTGAAGTTGCTTTTGTTTTTAAGCTGACACTTTCTTGCCATGAGTGTCCTCTCTGTCCCACAGGTACAACAATTGTTCAACATCTCTCAAGTAGTTATAGTTAACATGGCATCCAAGAGAGTTGCATCAAATGAAACTACAGAGAGAATTACTGGGGAAGTAGTTGAGTAGTTATCATTTGATCTACCAGTATATAGAGATACTCAGTTGTTCATTGAGAGGGGTACAACACTGACATGGAAGAAAATCAAAGATACTTTTGCATATAACTTTAAGGAAGACTTAGAGGACTGGTAGGTTTATCTTAGTATCCAACGGCCAGGCTTATACAAGGTTGATCGCAGATACCCCACCTTCCCATGTGTGGACATTATCAGATGGATTGTATCACACATAGATGAATAAACTATGAAATTGAGAAGTGCTAGCGGGATAGAGCTTGCCACCTTCACGGTAGAGAAATTTCAACAGATATATGATTTACCCTAGTTGGTGAAGCACGTGGACTCATTTTTATATGCCACCCATAGATTTGTGAATGTTAGAGATATTTTCAAGCGTTGGGTGAAATATCCATCAAAGTTTAGAGAGATACCCACTCATGTTTGCAAGACGAAGTCCCTTAGGATGGATTATCAATTCTTGATCATCTTTTCCTTCATAATATATGGTCAAGAGACCACATAAACCTTTCCTAAAGGGTGGGTAGTTGTATTGGACTAGTTGGTGAGTGATGGGAAGCCATTCAATTGGTTTGATTTGTTGTCTCATCAATTAAAGATCCATGTGAGTAATGCTTGAAATTCACCCAAGAATGAACAAGCAAGGTTTTACTTGTCTTCTTACTTACTGGAGACAATATGTGGCTAGCAATAGTTCCCTGGCATGAGCTAGACATGGACACCAAAAGAGACTATCATCAACATCTATTGAAAGTTCCTTTTTGGCTGTAGCTATTGAGGAGTGATGGCAACACTAATTGACTATGTTATCGTCTAGTTGTAGAAGATGATCTTTGAGAAAGATCCACCTTACATGCCTTAACAAATAATGGAGGAGATATTAAACATTGTAGATTGGTATGCCTCATTAGGTGGCACCTTCATCGGAGTGTTTGGTGGAGATAAGACTCTGCATATTCTGCCAAGGTATGCCACTAACAAGTTGATCATGCAATAGGTTTCATATCACCTCTCCATAGGGTTGTCAGTAGGATTACGTAGGAAGAAGAAAGTTCCATGGCCTGCTCTTCCTTTGCGGATTGGATTATATGAGATTAACAGCTTGAAGGATGCAGATGTTGAGGCTAAGGAGATAGTGAAATTTGACTTTTAGCACCAAATAATTTAATCTGTATGATCCCCAGGGTATTTGTAAGGACCACTATACAAGTGTGTATTTTCCATGGATCCACAGAGCATGCCATTGGCCAGAGGAGGACCCTTGGAGGTACTATTACAATTCCTCCAACTCCATGAATCGGTCAGTATAGAAACAATTTGGAAGGCTTCTATATAGATAAAAACACCTCCAAAAGAAACAACAATAGTAGCAATAGGCAGAAATATAGTGTAGGACAAGGGCAAGAGGAAGATTGTTGAGAATCCAGAGGCATAGAAAAGATGAAATATGTAGGCAGATCCTATCTTGGAGAAGGTGGGTTTGGAAGTAGAAGAAAAGTGGGAGCAACGAATGAAGAGAGTAGAGTGAAGGAAGAGATAAAAGCAGAGGTTGCAGGAAGTAGAACTAAATTTGCAGGAGACAAAGAAGAAGTTAAAGGAAGAAAAATAGTAGAGGAGGAGAGAAAGAGAAGAGAAGCAGAAACAAGAAGAAGAAGAAAGGAAAGGTGTAATGTGGATCAAACACCGACCATACAGGTTGATGAGTCGGAACAACTAGTAGCTTTGGAAGAGGGCAAACAGATGCAAGATTAGGAGCTTTCTCAATAGATTAAGCAACTGATTGAAGTGACATACATGGAGATGGAACATGAGCCACAAAATTAAGATACCAACCTTATGCCGAGAGAACCAAAGGTCATCTCTCAGTCTCCACCACCTCTAATGTCAAAACCAGTCTCGAGCAAGCAAGGAGATACCATTCTCCTTGATGATGATCCGGTCATGGATGTATACAATCTATCATTTGATGAGTTGTAGAAGAATATTGTATAGGCATGAAGGAAACACTTTATGGATGATCATGCACCACCTACATTAATTAAGGAAAGGGTGATATTGTTAAACGCCAAGAAGTATCCAACTTCCCTTGTCGAAGCCAAAATGATCTATGCAGGAGAAACAAGCTCAAATGTTAAGTGCCTGATGACTGAGGATGAAAAACTAATAAAGAACTTGTAGGATGCTAGGAAAGAGGATGAACAACTTTGAGCATCAATGCAGAATGAAATTTCCAAAATGGGGGAGATGAGGGAAGTGATACTTATTGAAGTATCAACACTTGAGGGTACCATGTAGAATCTTGAAAAAAAATTGTCACCATGAATAAAGCAGTTGTTTGTGTGCATGGCATACAACATTGCAGAAAATAGTTTGTTTAAACTCTCAAGAACTTGAATTTTTCCATCGCCCATGTAAAATATTGGTAAATACAGTACAAAGGGGCCCCACTTGACTTAGTTAAGAAGATAAAGCGAGAGACAAAGTTGGAGAAAGAAAAGGCCTGGATGTTGATCTAGAACTATGAGAAGTTCACCTCATTCATTAGCAACATATATGCGTCATATGTGTGGTTGTACATTAGTTTGGATGTCGTGGTGAGAAATCACATGATCCCATTAATCGGTTCCCTCACCAATGTTAGACCCAAGAACCAAGTCCGGCTAGAGATTGATGATTACATGGAGTAACTAAGATGAGAGGCCACTAGGGAAGACTTGGAGTTGAACACACACAACATACAGAAGGAAATCGGTGGTCCTGTCAAGGTCAACACCATGTTGCACATGTTTCAGAATGAGTTGGATACAGATTCTAAGACCATATACTTGGATGCCATGGAGGTAAGAGTATTCTTTCAGAAAGACACCATCAAACAGTTTGGGGAAACCATCATGTAGTACCAAGCTTAGCATCAATATGTGACTGAGAAGAACCGAGTGGAGGTTGTCGAGTTGGCCTTTCCCTAAACTTCACAATCATAGTGTTTTGTCTTATTAGGTTGTCTCTAGCCTATTTTGTCTCACATGGGTACATGTGGAAAATATAATATTATTTGTAAATACGTTGTAAGTGAAATTCCAAGTGTCATTAGTGGAATGTGAAAGGTCATCATGTTATGTAATGATTACTTGTAAATAATTTTAAGAGTCATGAGGGTAGTCAAAGAGTCACAAAGGGGAATTTCAAGGGTCACCCCACCCTTTATTATAAATAGAACCTCATAAATCATAGAAAGGATTTTGGGAGCCAAGCTTTTGGCTAGGCTTAGGATTTGAGAAGGCTTGGGAGCATTGTGAAGAGCCTTGGCTTCTCCATAGTGTAAAGCGAGTATACTTCTTTGGAGGAGCAAGTTTTATTGACTGTAACGTTCCACTATTGGGGCTAGTGGTCGTCAATGGTGTATGTATGGATGGAACTTTCACTTATAATAATAATATTAGAGACAACATGCTTTCATGCATATGTTGTTAACGTAATTGGACTATTTTAGTTGCTTTAGCAATGTATGTTGTTTAACTTACGCATTTTCTCATGAACTACTTTGTATGTAATTGTACGAATCTTTTTGAATGCTTGTTGTTGGATTAAATCATCACTTTAATTTGTGGACTATTATGCATTTTAGCTTGTGATGTCATTTTGCTCGTGTGTTCCTTTCAAGTTGCATACTATTACAAGCTTCTAAGGGGCACACTTTATTTTCCCCTCCATGTGTTAGAACCTTCATGCATTGCACTTAACTCTTCGTTGGGTCACACACTTGCTCTCACCAAAAGTTATCATACTTACCTCTATGCGCTACCGTGGTAAAGGCATTACACTACCACCCATTGTTGGGACTCCTACTCCAAATGGTTTGAGGTCTAGTTTGGAATTCATTTCAGGGAGATCCCCTAAATGTTGGCAGGTTTGGAAACATCAACACGATATCAAATTACTAACTACTGAAATATCTGCCAAACTAAATTACTAGGTCATTCATTGAATACCGAATCACAACAGATACAACAATACTACTGAAAAGCCAATAATAGTGCATTATCAACACTGATCAATGCACCGAGCCTCATCCAACCCAATCAGCACTGTCAGACACATATCATTAAGATAGATACATCACCGACATGCATCAACAAATAGAACAAAACTCATCAAATTTCATCATCAAGCCATACTAGAAAACCCTAGAATATATACATGACTTCCACAAGATATATTGACGTATGTATATGCTTACCATGCACAACACCTATGTACAGATCTCAACATACTATAATATTTATCTCAGAAAATATATGCAACCCTACAAAGATGGATCCATTTATGTACGTGACTATTCCCAAACGTACCTTCGTACAAATCTAAAAAAATTTCGTTGCAAACACAATTTCACTTTCTGCAACCTTTATTGTCAATATTACAAAGTTATGAATAATTCATTTAGACCACTGTATTACCATCATCGCAGTTTAATCAATGTTAGCTACTTAGACATTTGCAACAAGTAAATAAATCAAGAATATATGTAAACATACTTTAGATCTTCCAGGTCCGAGTCTTCTCTTTGCTCCCCGGTGGACCCTATTTTAGACCAGATCACACATGACCAACCCACCTTGATCTCCATCTCCTTATGTAGATTTAGGCTTAGCAAATAACTTAGGAAAATCCCTTGGTAATTTCGTTAGTATTCTTTGAAATGATCAAATAATCGTTCTTTATCCCATTACTATGGGCCAATACCATACTAAAGACCCTAGTTCCAGATTACCAATGATGGTGAAGATTTCTATAAGTGACTTTTATTCACAATAATCGCATACGTACATGACCTTTCTTCTCATGACCTACAAATACTTTATCAAACTTTAAATTTACCATCCATTTGTCTTGGAACTGATATTCATTTGTCCATAACATCTGTAACATCTGCATAACTCTGCATAAACATCCTGTTATCACAATGTTGACATCTTTATCAAGTAGGTTTCAATCAAGGAAAACACATTAGCCATAATGCCAACACTGGGCAGAGGTCTGGATCTTGAGGTCACTGTCACAAAATTGAGTCAAAAAGATTGCATTCATTGGGAAGAAGGCTTGTGGGAGAAACTAGAGGGTTACAGTCTTTTGGAGGCATTGTCATGGGAGCGACTGGGGGTCTAGTTCATTGAAAAGGAAAGTTAACTCAGGGGTTGGGCACTTGGAGTGGTTGGTTAGCTCTTGGTGGTCATGTAGTGCCTGAGGGAAGTGAGTAAGGTATTGTTTTATCGACTCCATTTTGTTAAGGTTATCTAAGAGGTTGAGTCATTTCATAGTATCCATGAGCTCATGTTTACCCCGGTAGGTAGGTTAAAGTGGGTAGATATTGGAGGAGGCACATTACACATACTGGAAACATGAATTTCCTTCCATCCAATTGATCTTTTGACTACCATCCATGCCAACCATAAAAATTTCTTTGATGAATGGAAATTACATTTACAACCTTGTCCATTGTTCCCAAAATCTATCTCAATACACTTGTTACCTGGTTACTCTATTATGGATTTTAAAGGACACCTTTGTTTTTTACAATTGTGTCTTTTCTCCTATCAACATTTTCTTGACATCCTTTCTAGGAATGTTAAGGTATCTTAGATCAAATTACCATTATAATGGTGAACCCTGGATGGAACATAGACATTTATAATGACTTTATTTTTCCATTCACTTACATGATGTTTGAATCCACTATTTCTTGATGTCAACTTAAGTCATACCTTGTGATAATTACAACTATCATTTCAGTTGAATAACCCTATGCATGATTAGGATATCATTGTTATAATAAAATACTATTTTTTTTTTGCATTATTCAAATTAGGTTTGAAAAATCGTTCCTCTTAGAATATTTCTTTGCAGTTACTACTTCCCTTGAGGGCGATGTAAATACCAACATCATTGATTTTCTAGTCATAATAAATTCAATCATTTTTTGCAATTTTATTATTACTAAATCACCTCCTTCAACTGTCTACTTTCTATTATAAATCACTTTTCGTTATGTCATGAGCACAAGACATGCACACCTCATTGTATAAAGAAATAACATCACTAAGAAGGTTGTGATTTTGCAGGTGATTTCTTCTACTTTCTTATAGGACATCCTTTGTTCCTTCAATCTCTCTCCCTCTCTCTCTCTCTCTCTCTCTCTCTCTCTTCCACGTATTTTGGCCATAAGTATGCTCATGTCCTCACATATTAGGGGGAAATTATTATCTCCTAAAAATTTATCACAGTGATAAAAAGGTGATTAAGGAAAACGTCATCATAAAATGTTTACAATGGAATTAATTTATCCATTACATGAAGTGTTGAAAACTATAAAACATAATGATTTTGAATGCTCACATGAGTTTCCTTCATAGAGCACGCACATATTATTCTTTTATAGATGTTCAAGTCAGAAAAAACTCACAAAAGTTTGAAAAGGATTGGTTCATTCCACCTTTGATGTCAAAAAATCACAAAGAAATTTTGATTTCACTCAACCTTTAGTGATTAAAAGAAATATATCCAAGGCGGATGAACCAATACAGTTCTTGGTACTGAGTTTCAACTATAAAAAATGAGCCATGGATATACAATCAAAGAGTATATTGAGTTCACAGGCATTGTTTATAATTCTTCGCATGAGAGAGAGAGAGAGAGAGAGAGAGAGAGAATTTGATTCATTAAAGTAAATCACAATCTTGCATGGTCATAATACACTTAAAGAGGTTTAATTTCATAGATTTGGATTCCTCTTTGTGTCTCAGAAGGATTTTTCCTCACTATTGATCAATAAAATATATTTGATTCAATATTGTTTTGAATTTATTTTTTTACATATATCAATTCCTCTCATTTTTGTTTTCCTTATGATGAAAGATACTAATGATATAGCCATGTTATTTCTTTTTATTTTATGTTTTGAGAAATTTTCGTCTTGCCAATTTCTTGGAGGATATTATCTTTCTCACCTTAGCAACACTTTTCTCCCAACACTATGTACTACTCTCTTTTACTAGTTAATTTAACTAGATTTCACTTATACCATTCACATTTATTTTGATCCATTTTGGATCACATATCCTCACTTAGAGGATTTTTGTCTCCAAAAGCTTATCCATGGAGGATATGGAAGCACATTTCCTCCACTTGTACCTCCAAATCCATAATCCATTACTCCATTTATGAAGGATACATGCTTCTTATTTGTTCCATTTGAGCTACTGGTCTATTGTCTTTTTTGTTTCTATTAGAGGTGTCCTTCTTTTCCCCATTCATGCTTTGATAATGTAGGATTATCTAAATTTAACCAGATGACTTTTATTCTCCCTTATGTAGATACTTGCATCACTTTCTCATAGATATGGGATTCCAAATATCACCTCACAAGTATTCAATGGTGCAACTTTGCATTGTAATTTATTAACATAATCAATGTTAATGGAAAACCCAAATTTTCAGCTTGTGGTGATCCTCATGGTTGATATATCTTGGATCCAACCTAATGAATGCGGTTGTACTCTATCATGATTTTCCAAACCAATATCATCTACTAAGGATTCATAAACAAGATTGAATGAGAACCATTGATAGACAAAGAATTTATGTTCTACTTCTTCACCCAAACTTTCATTTCTAATAATGCTTTCATGTCTCCACTTACCTTTTCTATTGAAATGTGGTGGAAACTATTTCTTTAATCTTGGTAGCTACATTATCTTATTCTTTCTTGGACTTATTCCTCTTGGGGCACAATTTTATATGGAGTTTCTAACACTTCTAATCTATGTGTGCATTAGCATCACAATATTTGAAAATTCCTATTAAGTCCTCTCCCCTTTTTAGTTGTGGTTATATTATATTTCTTGTTTTTTCTTGGCCCTTTTGTTGTTATCCATTGTTAGAGTCCAATTCAATAAAGAGATCCGTCTTGCTTGGTTCATCTATGTTTTCACACTAAAAATGTGAAATTACCTTTGGATATGGATGAATAGCCGTCCAAGGTACTTCAACACCACTCTATGTTTTTCCAAAATTACCTACCTTGATGGTTTACCTATTGAATTCATAAGTGAGTTCTTTCACACTTTTTTCCTATTCTTTCTAATGGTACTATGATTTTCTTCTCTTTGTAGCCTATGGGATAAAATTGTGATTTTCAACAATGCCTTAAAATCCTCCCATTTTGAAATCATGGGATCTTCAATATATCCACATAACTCTCCCACCATAATAGAGCATGTTTGAACATATTAAAATGAGAAAAATATATATAATAGGCTTTCCTTATTTGATAAGGCTAAAATAATTTTTCATTTGTTTCAGTCAACTATGCAGTACTTACATAATAAATTGACCATTAAACATTTGTATTTGAATATTTTCTTCAAATTTAAATGAAAAAGTAGAAGATGAAGAAAAATAAATTATTTTTCCTCAAATTTCCAAGCTTTTCACTTTTAGATTCTTTCGGTGCAACCTTTCCTTGTTCATACTTAGGCCTTGCCAAGTGGGATTTCTTATTCTTCATCGACAACAACTTTGTTTCCATCTCTATCAGTGCAAAAATGCTTCACTCCAACTAAAAAAATCTGGCTTCCAATCCTTCTTTGTCGTGTTCCTCATGAGAAAAGTCTACCATGTTTGATTCTTTGCTCCTTAGTAAACTAGAAGCAATTCATGTCCAATTCAATTATTTTGAAAGAGTTTCAAACTTGGATTTGATACTAGATGATCTATAAATAAGGGACTTATAGCCCACTTGTCTCACCATCATAGTTTCTTAATATGAAAATAAGTCCTTTTTCCTTTGCAAATACCATTACAATTAAAAAGTGCTTCACCGTGATTTATTCATGGACATTAAAGACTATCCTTACCACTCAATGAATGACTAGCTATAGCCAATACCCTAAACATAATTGTCTTTGCCACAAAATCCAATCCTAGGAGACAATTCCTTGCCAACACCACTCTAGGATCGATTAGAAATAATAATCATTGAACAAGGTTCAAGCCAACATAATAGTGGAGGAAGGGATTATTCTATGTGATGGCTTTTCCCTAGTCACTAAAAAATAATGACATGGCTTGACATCAATCATATTTTCAAACCCAACTCGCTAATGAATTCAGATAAAAAAAAATCACATATCAAAATACTTGACATGTTGTAGATTTTTATTAATCACAACAACACAATTTGGACTAATTCACTACTCATGAATTCACATAAAAAAATCACAAATCAAAATACATGACATGTTGTAGATTTTTATTAATCACAACAACAAAATTTGGACTTGAGATTTCATTATCATTTATGTAGTTCTTGTTAATGGAACCAATAATATACAATGAACAAACCGTACAAACAAATTAATATCACGTGAATCAATAGATTGACATTTGTGGGTATTTTCTCAATGAATTAAACTTGTGTGATGGTTTCAAGCCAATATACAATTAGGAACTCATATCGCTATCCATATATTTCTTATAGAACCATGGAATAAACACCAAATAAAAATTTATTTGTTGTGAAGGAGTAATCATCCGGAAACAAATTCTTTTTTGAGTTGTTATTATTTTGTTACTAAAGAGTAATGAGTTCAATGGTTATGTGTGCTTATAATTGGTAGAAATATCAACAGAATTAGAGATAACTTCACACCAAGAATTTTTACAAATTCACACCACAAAAATAAAATGATAAATAAACACAAAGTTGAAGGAATAAACAGGGAATACAACAACGATAGCCAACAATTTACCCTAGAAACCCAAATAGGAAAACCAACTTTAGAATGACTATGCTCAACTTTATTTTTATTAGAAATTGAAAAGATTTACAAAGCATCTAGCTTCATGGGCCATTGGAAATATTCTCTATAGAAATTTAATCAAGTATCCTTACTACTTCTTGTAAATAAACCCCTTCTCCTTTCATTTAGTTAGTATAATTGTGTCTAATAGTTAGTTTGAAAAACTTACTAATAGTAGTTAGAAGGTTATCCATCCCTATCCCTTCACTTAACACTTGTAATGTTCCTTTGCTTTTCTTTTTTCCTCTTACAATTGGTCAGGTTGTGTAGCTTAAGGGGTGAATAGGTGGTTGATTTAATTAGTATGTGATTGACATGCTAATGGCTATACCCTCACTTTTTCATATATATATATATATATAATTTTTTTTTTTTTTTTTTAGTGGCCTCTTTATCTCTTTCATAACTCATTATGTATTACACTCTTTTTTAATTAATTTAATTATATTTGAGTCATTCCATTCATAATTATTTCAAATCCAATTTGAAGAAACTAAGCTTTGATCTCAATGTATTCAGATATATTTCATCAATGTAAACTTGAATAGAAAAAAGTTCTCCCACAATGGGTCAAGTGTTAGAGAATTGAAGATGATGCCTTTCTAAGGATTCAAGTCTTCAATCTTGAATAGTTGATACTAGGGAGTTGAAAACATAAGAGGTCTCTTGCTTTGAAGAGTTTACCATTCAATTAGCATAAAGATGTGTCCCGCTTCAAGGCTTCGGAGATCAATATGGAGATCTTCTACAACAATTAGAAAAAATTTGAGTTCCAAATATAGGGAACATAAGTGAATAAAGAACAAACTCCCTTTCAAAAGAGTAGAAGGTTAGTCCCCACTATTTCTTAAGTTCTTGAATCATGGCGGTAATACTCTCCATGAATTATATGTATGATAGATAAATTGATCTCCAAACTGGATGCTCGAAGGGTTGAGGCACACATGTCATTTTAGGTTTCAAATAAAGAAATGGTAAATTTGGTAGAATTATTGATCCCTTAATAGTTATATAGTTCACCTACATGAAAATATTTGATAATAAATGAATAATATGAAGGAAAGGCCCCTCTCAGGCCTACTTTGAAAGTTATTTGTATCAAAGCACACTCATCAAAACCCCCAAAGTCTAAAGGGAATAAACCTTCTTGGAATGGTTTGGTCCTTCATCCTCAAATAAGATGAACATGGCATCTCAAAGGGACAAAATAAAGATAATTCATTTTTAGCTGTTCTATAGCCACTTTTTCGACATATTTTCTTTTCAAATTGCAAAGCCTTATTGTCTTCTTATCTAGTGGTTTTGAAATTTGAAAAAAATATAGATAAGTATTTTAATGAAATTTATTTTATTCAAGAAGGAATACATAGATTTCTTACTAGCTAGGAACATGATCTATGCAATAGATTTCACTACAACTACGTTGACATGAATCCCATCCTTTTTGATGGGTTGGAAAATGATCTTCCTGAGATTTGAAAAAATCTGTAATTTTGACATCAGTTAAATATCTATGTAAGGTGAATTATATTGGTATGATAAGTCTTCAAAAAAAATTATGAATGTCTTACATATAAATAACAACATATTTGTCGATTGTGTTTACCTCAGGTGGTTGGGAAGAATGATTGTTATCCTTCCCACCCAGGTTTAATTCATGCAAGTGACATGATCAACTCATATTAAACACATTTTTAATGGATTCAAGCATTTTTATTGAATGGCCTTGAGACTTAAATAATATCTTACCCTTGCCTATGGGATGGAGGGTGGGGTTCTTTATTACATGCAAAAAAAAGGAAAAAAAGGATAAAAACATATTTATTAATATTACTTCAAAAATAAAACTCCATTATGCATTGAAACATAGAACCAACGCTGGTTAAATTTAACATATACCCATGTAACAACATATTTATTAATCATCCTTCAAAAGTAAATTTGCATTGTGTATTGAAACAATGATTACATTGAACACATGCCCATGCAACAAAAAATACCTAATTTCTTGTATCAATCTTGCTATGCCACTAAAACCTATCACAAGAACACCAAAAATAAGGAAATCATCTTATATTTGGTGAAAAATGACAATATTTGGTCCATATAAGGGATGGTTTAATTATTTTTTAGAGAATCCTTATTCAAGTTTGTAAAACTGACATGGACTAAAATATCTCCACTTTTGTTTTGGAATATGAACAAGTTATAAACATAAATAGAATGTTTATGAAGTATACTTGTAACATCTAAAAATTTCCTCAACTCCTTCTACATAATATGATCTTTCGAAGCATGCCTAGGAATTTGTTACATCCAAAATGGTATGATTTCAAGCTTTAAAGGTATGGTATGTTGGATTATCCTATAATCAAATATTTCAATTCTCATAAGTCTAAGAAAAATAATCTTGACATTATTTAAATAACCAAAAATAATGTAATTGGTGGGTGCAATATAGGGTCTATAAATGTACCAACATTTAATTTGTCAATCCAGATTGTTCGTTAACTTTGAGACACAACGCTAGTAATGCCAGAGAGAGGCCTTGGCGACCTGAAAAACAAATGCTAGTCTATCTTGAGTATTAATCTCATCAATAAATGAAATCCTGCACTAAAAGAGAATTCAAGAAAACACCAATCCAAACAATTAAATCATGCCGGAAATAAAAGCAATCAATGCGAAAGGAAATTTTAATTACATGCGAACATAAGGGAAATCTGAAATCGAATTAAAGCAGGGCCGACATAATAACAAAAAGACTATAAATGCTGGAATAAATTCAAAAGCAATTCAAAACCATTATGCTTACACTAATTCTACCTACACTAATTCTGTGTAAGGTTAACTTCAAAGCATCAACAACATAACAAGGAAATTTATTATGTAAATAAACTTATGAAAGGAATTAAATTAATATGAATCTCTCGCCTTCCTTGTCTTGAAAATAAATCTTGCAAACTGTCCGAAAGTTAAAGGAAACTTATAATGGTAATTAAACATTTATTGATATCAAACATAATGTAGTTTCCTTATTTATAAATATCAGCTTTCAAAACCATAAATACTCAAGTCGATCCGAGGTTCTGGAATATTAATTAAATGGGTCTAGATCAATTCGAGTTGAGCATTAGAGATCATAAAGGCAGAGCCGATCTTGTGGATTCAGACAATCTATAGGGACATGATGTTTATTTAAAATATTTCAAGTGAAAATATGATTAATGATGCAGCAAATGAAATAATTTGTAAAGGAACAATTTGCAACAATTTAAATAACATTAACTTGAAGAAGGAAATGGGACTGAAAGTGTTACACAATAAATAATAATCTAAATTCTAATTAATTTAAGAACTGTAGAGCAGTGTCAAGCTGGTATGGCGGCCAACCCATCCAGCTCACACCCTCGCTTAACTTGGTTCACATAGTAATCAGAATCATTAGATGCAATAAATAATTAAATAGAACATGCTGGGAAATTGCTTCAATTGATTACTGAAAAAGTGTTTACATTATGCAAACATCACTTAACTTTAGTAAGACTAGAGAAGCGATCCACAACTGATAAATTCTTGACACTACATTGGGACTGACTCCTCCCTTCTATGTTCCTTCAGTCCTTGGCTAGATCGATTTCCTTTCTTATTGTCTAATTAACTGAAATATTCAGTTAACTCCTTGCCACTCCAGGCAATCTATTATATACGTATTAGATTACAATTTGGGCTTTTAATTAGATAATTAGAATACAAGAGGGAAGATTATCATTTTTAACAATCTGCTGAATTAAGAATTGGTTTTGTAAATAAATATTGAAAGAGGGAACGATTCTAGTGAATCGTTCCTCTTTTCCTGGAGTGGCTGGTGCAATTTGGCTAATAAATCCCTTCTATGTGATTCACACTATTAGCCAAGTGATGTAGCCTCCTTTGTGGTGGTATTAACTTGTTTGGCGAGATAGGATTCGTAGATCTCCACCACCAATCTTGGATCCATCCGAAAGTTGAAGACTGACATCGATGTAGTCATCAAGCATGGCTTGTGTTTCCCAACATTCTTGCATAGAGATATAATGGGTTCTTTCAATTTACCTTCATAAGTCAAATCCACATCTTCTGGTTGGATACCTTGACATGGAACGACATTACTGCATGTAAAATTAATGGCTTCAAGAAACAAAATTGAGATTACAAGATCATGAAAGAAAAGCCCTACCAGTGCAGAAAAGCAACATATCAGAGTTGGTATTTAGAGGTCGACTTCACCCCTGGGCACTTTAGAGTGGGGTTCACAGAACCAACAGTAATGTTTTTGGATATTGAGGAACTTGATTCTTGTATCAAATGCCCAGCAGTCGATACGCTGATCTGGTAGTGCTATAGTGTACTTGCCAAGGTTGTCCATCATGTCCATCATGTTTGGAAATTTTTGTCTCTTCCAACCAAGCCTGCGTAACTAGATTTTCAAAACCTTCATGAATCCCTTGCACCCTTCCATTCAATGGTAGAAAATACTTGCGTAATGTAAAGACATGTACAAGAAACTGCAAAGCTTTTGTTTCAGTTACTTCCTGCAACCTTGTATTATTAAGACATAGTGCATCAAGACCACTAGGGATGCAACAAAGTTCTTTTGAAGAATGGAGAAGTAAATCTTCTAATATAGCATCCAAGAAGGTAGTAGTAGGCCTGCTGCATGCAACATTGAAAAACAAGTTGGATCTTTATGAATTAGTTCACTCATAAGTGTCACCATCGAATTTATGGGAATGACTGAATAATCTTCTCCTTGAATGATTCCCACCTTTCACTCTCATAAAGTTCCCCAGTTGGTAGCATCTCCATAATGTTCGATTGGGACACTACCTTTGCAGTATTGAATGAAACAACCTTGCAATCAAGAAGTATGCATTAATTGGATGTGTGGCACTCATCACAATATTCTTTCTAAGAGAACCACGCACACAAACCAAAAACACTATTTAACATTTGAAGTAGACAATGGTGCTGGAAGCTAGACAAATAACCAACGACCCAATCCTTCTTCCATAATGAGCAGATATAGCAGAAATATTATCATAGAATTACCAATAACATTTGCCACACTTTGAGCCCTATGAACTAGAGGGTTTGAGTATAGGTACAAATTCACATATAATGATATCAATGTATGCAGCCAACAAAATACCATTGCCTTCATGAGCAGAGCATAAGACCATGTTTGAGTTCAGCATAGTGCATGAAGCCCACTGTAACTAGTGCAGGAATCCCAATTGGTGCAGGAACATAAATGCAATGGTGCAGGCATGTCCCAAGGTATAATCAAAGTAGTTTTAATCTTGCAACATACAAACATTAATTAAACTCTTATTAATGCTATTTTAATCTTGTTAAAACAGAGACGTAACAAATACTCTTCGAAAATAATCATTTAGCAATTCGACATCACGAGAGAAATGAATAAAAATAAGACAAAACTGAGACCCAACATCCCCCCATGCTGACCATCTTGTTTGTCATCATGCAAGGAAATCTGTTACTATCAATTCCTCACAAAAATAAGAAAATTAGAAACATTTGTAGGCATTCAAAATGATGTTCCTGCAATTTTACGTGATCACACTTCCTACACTAGTTAAAGCTTGCTCTAAAAACAGAGTGTCTGTTGGACTCTTTATTTGCTTAAACTGATTTCAAGGAAACCTAAAAGGAAAGTTGCCATAAAAAACTAAATTGCACGGATGGTGTTATTACTTGAATAAAATAGCTAACTTCTAAAATTTCCAAAAGAATATCTCGGAGGCATCCTTGATCAGAAATTACGCTTTAAAATCCTCATCATAAATATGAGTGACATGATTTAAAAGCATGGTGTGAAAAATAGACATAGTAATACCTTCACATAGTGACCATTTTACCATTATCCATGTATAGTTGAAGCTCCTCTTGCTTAGCACAGTGAATTACCTGTACTAAGGGTCCCCATGCCCATAAAAATCATTCCAAAAGGATAGTACTCCAAGGTATAACAATAGAAGTATTTTAAAGCCATTCTCAGAGAGATCGATAATGAGTCTAGGGAAAGAAAAAATAACCAAGTAAATTATAGTGTAGAGTTAACTTTAATACCACAGGCATGGCCCTGCTGCCAGCAGGCATCTATAGCCTCGACAAGGATACCTGTTAACCTTACGAAATGCTTGTGTCCCACCTATTAGATATAGACTCAGAGTTATTTACGATCATTTACTTTTTTCTCTTTTTAGAAGTTAATTGAAAGCCATTGTCTTGGCTTAGTAACCAGCTAACGACAGTGCCATTCACAGGAACTAACAAGAATGAACAAGCCAACTCATGATGAGACCTCTTGTCTTCTTGTTTTTCAACTGAAATCCATTACCTTGGCTTGGTGACCAGTGTGGTAATGTAATTCTCCTTAGGATCCATGATCATAGTAGATCGGCTTGCAATGAGACCTTCTATCCCTCAATTAATTCATTTATGTTTTCTTAGAAAAAAAACCTTTGATTATGATTAACCTCAGATGGGTTACTTAATAGGTGGGGAAGAAAATATACTCTTTAAGAGTGTAGGATGGCATGAAAAGTTTTTAATTATTTATTCTTTACTGGTTGGTCATGCTACCCTAAGAAATTATTTAAAAACATCTTGGATAATGACCAAAAATATTCCTTGAGTTGATCATGTCAAGGTTATTTATGAAAGATTATTAGAGTTTTGTAGGCGTGGTCCACCATAGGAGGTTTTTAACTGGTCCTTTCGAAGAGGAATTTGAAAACGTTTTTTGGATGATAGTTTGTTAGAATAGGAAAAAGTATTACATGTAACTTAAAACAATATCCTTGACTGACATGTTAATCCATAATCAAAGCCACTTTGAAATATGAGATATTAAGTGTAAATTTATTTTGACAAGCCTTACCATGAGAGTGCATGATAATAGAAATTTCAAAAACTGTGTTTTTAGGGAATCACAAGTTCAAGAGTGTTGTTATGCATCTTTATTCATTATTCTCATATTATCCTACCCTATTTTTAAAGAAATAAATATCACCTTTAAGTGAAGGCATACTTCCAATGAAGCCATGTGCATAAAAAAATGCTGATTATACTCACACTTAGTTTTAAAGAATAGACTTCAAGATATACCAAAGCATGAAAAACCAATTGCTTCAATTGACATGGTACCAAGTGTTTCTGAATGATGAGGAAATAAGGTGGTTGGATGACTTCTCGAAACCAAGATTCAATGGAATCCACATATGTATGATTCTCCAACTGATGCAAGTCTTCCACAATTTGATAGTCAATCTCTTGGAGGCACAAAGAATCTAGTGAAAGAGAAAATATAAATCCCTCAAGTTCAGGCTCAAATATTTGATTTTCAAATTGACAAGAATGGTTGAGAGAGATTATAGGGATTCGAGTTTCAACAACATTTTCAAAACAAGTTCTAATGAAAGATTACTCCTTTGGCGACCTTTGAATGATAACTTCCTGAAGTGAATATTCTGCGGTAATGGGGGAAGTTTCCAGATTCATTCCCTTTCCAAACATGGAAGATGTAGTATTCTTTTCAACATGGGAATCAATCGAAAGAATAGGTGGTTCAAATTGTTGTGAAACCTCCTGGTTTAGATTAGGGTTTATGATATGGTTTGGGTTAGTGTTTTGGTTAATGCTTGGACTAAGGCTTGGGTTTGGATTGGGATTAAGGTTTGGGCTAGGGTTAGGTTTAGGGTATGGACTAGGGTTAGGGTACATATTAGGGTTTGAATGAGAGATAGGGTATGGGTACAGATTAGGATAAGGGGTAGGGTATGGATCAAGGCTAGGGTAAGGTTGCACATGTCGCTGAGACCATGGGGGAGGATAACTTAATGGTGCATTGGAAATAAATTGGGGCTATTGTTGGCACTCATATGATTGAATTTGCATGGGAGATTTCCCTAGAGATAAGGATCCAAACGATTCTTGAGGTCACGGTGATACCTAGCTTGAGGACGAGGGCCAAGGAGAGGGTCACTGTGGCCATGAAGTAGGATATTAGATTGGGGGAGGATTAAAAGTTTTCCATGAAATTGCAGGATTATAAACATGTTGAGAAACTTGCTCAAGAAAATAAGCATTATTCCAAGTATCAAATGGTAAGGGGTTTTGAGTTATATCTGGTATTCAATTTGATTCCTTACTTGATTTCCTGAGTACCTACAGTAATCTTTGTAGTGATGGGAAATGTTTTGTTAGATGATCCTTTTCACAAATTTTTAAAATTTTCAGGCTACTAAGTGGACACTTTCCAAGGAGGTGTTTCTTTCTACAGTTGGCGCAAAAGATAAATGGTGGGTTTTCATCCTGCTCTCACTCTTCCTGCAAATCATCCAATTTCGAAATCAAATATTTAATAATATCATTTTTATGTTTAATTATTAAAATTTTCAATTGTTAATTCTTCATTGGATGAATTGTATGTCTCTGTAGCATCATAAAAATTCCTCGTTTGAATGATTCCTCAAAATACCATTTTCCAGTTTTTAACAAGCCAATTGGTACATTCGTTAGCAAATGAATGGTGTGTGTCTATATATATATATATATATATCTATGTGTGTGTGTGTGTGTGTGTGTGTGTGTGTAGGGTGGGGGGTTATTTCAACATTAGAGAAAATGAGAAACCTTAAAGCAACAATGCAGGAAAGAAGTAAATTCAAAGAACATAAAATTGCAAGAGAAACTAGGTGAAGGAAAAAAACAAATGCGACAGATCACCAAGGTCAATCCCCTGAACGCCTCCCCAGCAATGACACCAAAATGTTGAGTGTAGTATAGGGTCTATAAATGTACCAACATTTAATTTTTTAATCAGGATAGTTCGTTAACTTCGAGACGCAACACTAGTAATGCTAGAGAGAGTCCTTATCAACCTGCAAAACACATGCTAGTCTATCTTGTGTATTAATCTCATCAATAAATGAAATCCTGCACTAAAAGAGAATTCAAAAAACACAAATCAAAACAATTAAATCATGCAGGAAATAAAATTAATCAATGTGAAAGGAAATTCTAATTACAAGCAAACAAAAGGGAAATCTGAACTAGAAATAAAGCAGTGTCGGCATAATAACAAAAAGACTGTAAATGATGGAATAAATTCAAAAGCAATTCAAAACCATTCTACTTGCACTAATTCTGCGTAAGGTTAACTTGAAAGCATCAACAATGTAACAAGGAAATTTACTGTGTAAATAAACTGATGAAAGGAATTGAATTAATATGAATCTGTCATCTTCCTTGTCCTAAAAATAAATCTTGCAAACTGTCCAGAAGTTAAAGGAAAATTATAATGGTAATTAAACATTTATCAATATCAAACATAGTGTAGTTTCCTTATTTATAAATATCTGCTTTCAAAACCGTAAATACTCAATTTGATCTAAGGTTATGGAATATTAATTAAATGGGTCTGGATGAATTCAAGTTGAATGTTAGAGCTCATAAAAGCAGATTCGATCTTGTGGATTCAGACAATCTGGAGGGACACAATGTTTATTAAAATATTTCAAGTGAAAATATGATTAATGATATAGTAAATGAAATAATTTGTAAAGGAACAATTTGCGGCAATTTAAATAGCATTAACTTGAAGAAGGAAACAAGACTAAAAGTGTTTAAATAATAATATAAATGCTAATTAATTTAAGAACCGTAGAGCAGTGTCAAGCTGGTCTGGCGGCCAACCCAGCTAGCTCACACCCTCACTTAACTTGGTTCACACAGTAATCAAAATCATTAGATTTAATAAATAATTAAACAGAACATGCTGGGAAATTGCTTCAATTGATTACTGAAAATAATGTTTACATTATGCAGACATCACTTAACTCCAGCAAGACCAGAGGAGCGATCCATAGCTAATAAATTCCTGATGCTACATTGGGGTCAACTCCTCCCTTTTGCATTCCTTCAGTCCCTGACTGGATCGATTTCCTTTCTTATTATCTAATTAATTGAAATCTTTAGTTAACTCCTTGACACTCCAGGAAATCTATTATATATGCATTAGATTACAATTTTGGATTTTAATTAGACGATTAGAATACATGAGGGAAGATTATTATTTTTAACAACCTATTGAATTAAGAATTGGTTTTGTTACAAAATATTGAAAGAGGGAACGATTCTAGTGAATCGTTCCTCTTTTCCTGGAGTGGCTGGTGCGATTTGGATAATCAATCCCTTCTATGTGATTCAAACTATCAGCCAAGTGATGTAGCCTCTTTTGTGGTGGTATTAACTTGTTTGGCAAGATAGGATTCATAGATCTCCACCACCAATCTTGGATCCATCCAACAGCTAAAGACTGACATTGGTGTAGTCATTGAGCATGGCCTATGGTGCCCACCATTCTTGAATAGAGATATAGCGGGTTCTTTCGATTTACATTCATAAGTCAAATCCACATCTTCTAGTTGGATACCTGACATGGCATGACATTACTACATGCGAAATTAATGGCTTCAAGAAACAAAATTGAGATTATAAGATCATGAAAGAAAAGCCCTGCCAACGTAGAAAAACAACATATCAGAGTTGGTATTTAGAGGTCGACTTCACCCTTGGGAACTTTAGAGTGGGGTTCACAGAACTAGCAGTAATGTTTTTGGATCTTGACGAATGCAATTCTTGTATCAAATGCCCAACAGTCGATATGCTGATTCGACAGTGCTATAACGTACTTGCCAAGGTTGTCCATCATGTCCATCATGTTTGGAAACTTCTACCTATTCTAGCCAAGCCTGCGTAACTAGCTTTTTTCAAAACCTTCACGAATCCTGTGCACCCTTCCATTCAATGGTAGCAAATACTTGTGTAATGTAAAGACATGTACAAGAAACTATAAAGAATTTCTTTCAGTTACTGCTTGCAACCCTGTACTGTTAAGACATAGTGAATCAAGACCACTAGGGATGCAGCAAAGTGCTTTCAAGGAAGGGATAAGTAAATCTTCTGATATAGCATCCCAGAAGGCAGTAGTAGGCCTGTTGCATGCAACGTTGAAAAAAAAGTCGGATCTTTATGAATTAGTTCACTCATAAGTGTCACTGCTAAAGAGAAGATGTCACCAACGAATTTATGGGAATGACTGAATAATCTTCTCCTTGACGATTCCTACCTTTCACCATCATAAATTTCCCCAGTTGGTAGCATCTCCATAATGTTCGATTGGGATGTTACCTTTGCAGTATTGTATGAAACAACCTTGCAATCAGGACGTATGCATTAATTAGATGTATGGCATTCGTCACAACCATCTTTCTGAGAGAACCACTCACACAAACCAACAACATTATTAACATTTGAAGTAGACAATGGTGTTGGAAGCTAGACAAATAACCAATGGCCCAATCCTTCTTCCATAATGTGCAGAGATAACAGAAATATTATCATAGAATTATCAATAACATTTTCCACACTTCGAGCCCTATGAACTGGAGGGTTTGAGTACAAGTACAAATTCACATACAATGATATTAGTGTATGCTGCTAACAAAATACCACTGCCTTAATGAGCAAAGCATAAGACCAGGTTTGAGTTCAGCATAGTGCTAGAAGCCCACTGTAACTAGTGCAGGAATCCCAATTGGTGCAGGAACGTAAATGCAATGGTGCAGACACGTCCCAACGTATAATCAAACCAGTTTTAATCCTGAAACATACAAAACTTAATCAAACCCTTAATTAAACCCTTATTAATGATTTTTTAATCTTGTTAAAATAGAAAAGTAACAAATACTCTTCGAAAATAATCATTTAGCCAGTCGACAACATGAGAAAAATGAATAAAAATAAGATAAGACTGAGACCCAACAATAATTATTTCTCAATAAGCATACAACATGCTATGAGTTTAACTATATTTGGATCGTATTTTATCCCAATATTAGTGATCTTATAGTTCACAGAAGAACTCATTGTTAAGTGTGGAAAGACCCTTCTAAAACTTATTTGACAAGTTGAAATTTTTTCTTAAGTTAAAATACTTTTGGGATATTTTTTGGGTTCTCAATTCGAATGTTCCATCACTATAATCAACAATAAATTCGTATGTTGTTCATCATCAAAAACAAAATCCTTAGAGTTTCTCTCATTAGAACATAATTGAAAAATATATTAATTATCTTCGAAGGATTGCCCTTTTTTTTGGATAGCTATGGAATGCTTAAATGCAAGTTCTATGAAAATAATTGTCTCATGAGAAGCCTTCTATTATAAAAAGAGATGCAATTATAGCTTCCAGGGAGCCCTATATTTTCTTGTCTAGGTATTGATTAGATGTTGAACAATAGGAATGAACATGTTGATTTTAATATCCTTTATAAGTATTTGGTTAAGTGATGAGTATCAATATTTGAATTACTTTTCACATGTTTGATGAATACCTCAAAATCAACAAACACTTATAGGTGTTGTATCTATACATATTTTGTCAAGTTGAAGTTTCATAATTAAGTATTTGTCCTCCACTACATTATAGTATACCAAAATTGTAGTCTACTTTCAGAAGGAGATATATTTTGGATGAGGTTAACGAGAGCACATCTATCTCCTACACTTGCTCTAGATTTGTCCCCATAAAACTAGAATTACAAATTATTAGTGGGTGTTGAAATAACGATAATTTGTTACTACCTATAATATCTATAGGATGAGTATATTATCACCTTAAGAGAGGATGGGATCAATAGGTTGTTCAAAAAAATGAAAGTACAAATAAGAAAATCATTCCTAGATTAGATCAGTTTTGACATGCATGATGGACCCATTCTCATCTATATTAGTTACAATGTATACCATTAGCCTTTCTTACTTGATCTTTATCTAAGTAGGATTTCCCTATTGGGGAAGCCATAGGTGATACCAATTACATTCAAAGTATCCTTTAAGATTATATGGCCAATTTCTCCTTAGAAGCATATTATAGGCTTCAAGAATTCCTACAACCATAATATTAGTGACTTTACTTGAATCTTAAGCTATCTCAATCAATATGTCTCATTGTTCCACCTCATCCTATAATCCTAGCATGTATAATTGAAAATAGTAGCAAAATCCTCAGAATCTATCAAATTATCTATGATTTGGCTAAAAATGGTGAAAGATAAAAACAAAGGGAAGGTGTTTGCATTGATTTTATTTTAAAGGTAGAATTGAGTCACTACAATATTTTTGCTTGCAATATAAAGTGAAACCAAGTTTCACATTGAACTTATTGCTTCATGACCTACATACACGTTTATTTGATGTAGCTTGTAATTTGTTGAATATTAGAATTACACCAAGTTGAGCACATACTACTTTAGCAATAGTAATATTGTTAATTAATTTCTTAGTAGTTATTAGGCTTTATTACACTAGTAGAGACTATTTTTTTAAGGACATTGAACCAATCTATGTGTGGGAAATATGTTATTTTTTCATTTTATTTTTTATTTTTCCAACTTCAAGGTTAGGTCTAGTGGTCATGAGCTAGGCATGATATCTCTTCCCCAAAGTTGGGAAGGTGACGGGTTTGACTCTCTTGATCCCCTCAGGGTTAGGTTCCATAATCAGGGCCAACATTTACCTCATTTAACATTCATGGATCATGGAAAAATACTTGAAGGTTTTTCCTTGAGGTTTTCATTGGAAAAAACATACGAGTTTTTCTATTTAATGTTCTTAGATGTGATAGTTATATAATTTCATTTAAACATGAAAAATTATAACTTTAAGTTTCATTACATGGATACCAATTCAATATATATTGTGAATGTATAATTTGATGCAATTCACATCATATATATACACACTTTTCTTACATTAAATGTCGATAAGTAACATAGTTTACAACATTAAATTGTTATATGTTTATTCATGGAGCTATATTTTTGGTAAAGCTAACCTATCAGTTGGAAAACTAGGTGATATCCAATAACAATAGCATTGATGTTATGGACATAAAAAATGTAGTTGTATGCTATTAGCATTATTGTTTGACTTAGTTCTAAACATTGCTATGATTTTTGGGTAAGTGCAATTTTGACAATATGCATAGTTTCCCAAAATGGTTATTCAACAACATGGCTCTAAGAACAACAATAGTCGCACAATATGGTCAATGCTACAATTTTGACCTTGGTTATATCAAGAGGGGTGGTGTTATCTGCCATGTATCCTGTTAGTGTCAGTCTTTACAGCCTTCCTCCAGTGATCAAATATACTCTTACAAAGTTATTTTGAAGTGTCAAGGTCAAATTTTGTCATTTCAGTGAGATTTCAAGCAAAATTTGGTCACTAGGCATTAGGT
>APFE030964197.1:136730-220798 GCA_000404065.3 Pinus taeda | reverse complement strand
CATCCATCTCAGATTAAAGCATCAGCACTTACTCCTACCTTGCCCCAAAGATCCCCTTGCAAAAACTGTGCTCAATCCCCACACCCTGAATTGCACTCCCTCCAATTGCCACCAAAAAACCAAAAATCTTTAAATCAATTCCCTTTAATCAATTTACTAGCCTAAAATCTTTATTCCTAATTGGGTCAACCCATTATATTGAAAGATCTACTGAATCTGACCCGAGAGAGCCTTCTCATACCTCGTAGGGCTAGCTACGAGGTGAAATGGTTTGATGTAGCCTTGAGAGTTTATCTATCTCAGCCTAGGTGAATTCCAAGCGCTAACATATCCTCCAAATCTTGAAGCCATGGGAGGGTTGTGTTATCCATGCTCACCTATACATAATAGCCACTACTAGTTGCATGTTTGAGAATCTAGTTTAATTTAATCGATGCTTATGAATTAGGCTATATTTGGAGGTAGGTTGATCTAGTTGATGATATAGAATATGGAAATAGACAAAGGGAGATTTAGTAGAAAAGAAAAGTATATTCTTAGAAGGATGGATGATTATGAGTTAGTTTAGTGTTAGGGTCCAACCCTAACCCCTTTATTTATGTAATAATCCCAATGGGCTAAGTCAGAGTCATAGTTAGTTAGAGAGTCAATAAAGATCATATTAATAATTGTAAGTGGTTGAACCGCATTAGAGAAAGGGACCATAGTTAGTTGTAAATAGGCCATATTTAATAAATAAAGTGGTTAACTCGTGTTATGCAAGGGAACATTACTAGTTAGGGTTTTGGATGTAATTTAGCAATAAATAGTCTTAGTTAGTAAGGTAAAGATCATAGGGTCTTGTTGTAATTGATCTCTGCTTTGCTAGAGGTTTCCCCCTCGAAGAGGCAAGTGAACATTGAATCTGTTTCTAAATAATAAAATACTTTGTAGTTTTTCTTATTTCATGTGATAATTCTTTGTTTTGGGCTATATATATTCATATTTCTAGCATTTTGGATTTCTCATAGGTTAAGAGAATAACAAGTGGTACCAGAGTACTTTCTAGGGCCAATTGTACGTCTAATTTTTGTAGAATTTGTTTTAGGCTAGAGACGTGTTCCATTATATTTAAACCATAGGATCTGTCATTGGGCGCATAAACCTGTGGATTTGGGGAGGAATGCATGTAGGAACTACAATAGGTGGTCATGCTTATTGGAGTCCCTTGTAACCCCTATCGGTACCCCTTCAAGTAGTAGCGCATTAGATAGAACTGCACATGGACTACACTTCCACGTACCCTCGAGTATATTAGAAGCCCCCCAGGCTCGCCTGAAACCTAACATTAGATAAGTCGTCGACCATCTTGTTGGTACAATACATTGATAACAACACTCGAGGATATTACTCACACATATAATAGGTTAGTCAGGTAGTATGGATAAGGGTACGGTCGATCCTCCTTAGTTAGCACCCTGAAAGATGAGGCCGAGTACTATTGTTGGACACCTGCATATATTGTGATCTGTAGCATCTGACACTCTTTTGTGACCATAGTTCCCTCTGATATCTGAAGATTTCCCTCTACCTTATCTTCCAGATCATATCCAATAGTTGGGGTTCTTCTGTTGTCGTGTAACTTAGATTCAACAGTTGGGGTTTTCACAATGCAGATCAAATTGTTTGTGCAGTGAGGGTTTTGGCCACCATGGTCCAGATCATATTGTCATAGCACATTCGCAAAGACTAAGACCTTGGTGTCTAGGCTTGATTTTTGCAAGACATTGGGCAATATCAAGTTTTATGGAATTCAACCACTGCAGTATTGATCAGCGGGGAGTAAAAATCCTTTTGGAGTAAAAAAAAGAGTTTGAGACCATCCCGGGACACTTGCAAGAGACTTATCCCATAAGCTTCAGGACGAAGAGCTGGTCATAATGGTACCATTCACTTGTAAGCCCCCAATTTTCTGGGGGTCCCAATTTTTTTTTTCTAACGTAACTTCCAGCGACCCATGTCATTAGACTCCTGAGCTTTCCCTTTTTCCAAGAAGACTACTCTTAAGTAATTGACCAAGATGGTGAATTCTAGGTACCATATATCAAGTTATGGCTTTTGAGAGGTTTGAACACCTTGAAAAAGGTTTGGAGAATTACAAGACAATATGGAAAATATTAACAAACAACTCTCACGAATAACAAAACTTATAACAATGTCTCACCTGGAGGAGCCTAGTGTTGATGCACACATAAAAGGAGAATCTAGCCATCACATTCACTTCCATAGAAATCACCACCATTCCAACCACTAGACACCCAACCTATGTAAAAATTTAATGGATCTAACCCTACAGTATGGGTAGCACAAATGGAAAATTATTTCTCCCTTAACGATATATGTGAAGATGAAACTAAACTACATGTGGGAGCCCTTTACCTGGACCAAGATAGATGGAAATGGTGGCAATGGCATAAATAATTTTATCCAGGGAGAGTACCTTAGCACATGTTCTCGAAATTCATATGTTATGGTTTTGGGCCATCTCATTAAGCTCCAACAAATAGGTACAATAAAGGAATACATTGCAGCATTTGAGAAATTAGTCATCAAAACTAACGGTCTAGGAGATGACTTCTACTTGGAGTGTTTCATCAGTGGCCTAAAAGAGGAAATATTCCAAGCCCATGTCCATATTCACAACCTAACTACTTGGTTGGATGCATGTAACAAGGATTTGGATGTGGAAATCACCTTAAATGCCTAGTCTCATAATCAAAATTTCATCTCTAAGGCACATCCCACCCAGGTTCTGGGTCCCACCCAAACACTTAAGGTTCAAAAGGTGTCACTAGCAAAAATGGAAGAAAGAAGAAAATAAGGACTGTGCTACTACAATGATGAAAAGTACTCCCCTCAACATAAATGAAAGGAACTAGAATTCTTTCAAATTGATGCTATTGATAACAATTCAACAGAGGAAGCTCCATCCCTTGAGGTGCCTGAGGATGAATTCAGGGAAACCCAAACAGGCAATGACCTCACAGATACATTAGATGAGCCGGTTATCTCACTACATGCCTTGGATAGCATTTCTTCACCTCAGACTCTCAAAATCCGAGGCTTTATTAAACATCGACCAATAGTGGTATTGATTTATAGTGGCAACACTCATAACTTTATCCATAAGAGAGTCATAGAAGTTGTTCATTACTTTGTGTGGGTGATATCTAATTTCTAAATCCTTATCACTGATGGGGGGACCATGAAATGTGAAGGCCACTATGAAAATATTAAGCTTCAGATGGGAGACTACCGCCTAAAGACCCATATGTTTTCTATTGAAATGGGTGGTTGTGACATTGTCCTAGGTTTTGGATGGATTTTCACACTGGGCTCTATCACAATATATTTCCAGGAGTTGTATATGAGTTTTAAGCAGAATGACCACATTCGTACATTAAGGGGACTCTAGGCAGGTGCTACTACTATCATCAGCTCACATTGAATGGAGAAGCTTTTAAAAAAGGGCCATCATGGAGTAGTCGCCCAATTTAATTCCATCCACGCCATTGAATCCAATACTCCTCATATTCATCCTGAGATGCAACATGTCTTAGATCACCACCAGCGAGTCTTTGAAAAACTTAAAGAGCTTCCACCCTCTAGGGGTGAACATGATCATAGCATCCCTTTGGTCCCAAGGGTCTAACTGGCTAATGTCTCCCCATATCGATATCATTTTTCAAAAGAATGAAATTTAAAAACTCATCAAGGAACTCCTTGAAGCCAGTGTTATTTTTCCCAACATCAGTCCTTATTCATCTCTAGTGGTCATATTTCTAAAGAAATATGGATAATGGCACATGTGTTTGGACTTTCGGGCCCTCAACAAGCTCACTATCAAGGAAAAATTTCCTATTCTGGTTGTTGATGATCTTCTTGATGAACTGGATGATGCTCAATCCTTTCGCAAGCTATACCTTCACTCAGTTTATCACCAAATACGCATGAAGGAAGTAGACATTCCCAAGACTACCTTCTGAAGTCATGAAGGCCATTATGAATTCTCGGTCATTCCATTTGGTCTCTATAATGATCCATCTACTTTTCAAAGCCTCATGAACCACTTGTTGAAACCATATCTCCGAAAATTTGTCCTAGTCCTCTTTGATGACATTCTCATCTACAACATGACCTGGGACAAACATCTTCACCATGTAGACCAGATATTGCAACTACTTTGAGATCACAAATTAGTTCTCAAATTATCCAAGTGATCTTTTGGTGTGGAAGAAGTTGAGTACACATTGTGGGTCGTGAAGGAGTGAGGGTTGATCTGAAAAAGATTCATGCAATGCAAGATTGGCCCCAACCAAAAACCTTGAAGAGTTTGAGGGGATTCTTCAGTCTCACTAGATAGTATCACAAATTTTTCCACCATTATGGTTGCATTGCTAGACCCCTCACTAATCGTCTCAAGAAAAAATCATTTCTTTGGACTGATGCAGCTCAGAAAGCCTTCTTGGCTCTCAAACAAGCCATGTGCTCCACTCCCGTATTGGCCCTACTAGACTACACCAAATATCTTTTGATTGAATGTGATGCTTCCGGTACCGATATTTTCACTGAATTAATGTAGGAAGGTAAACCATTAACTTTCACTAGCCAACAAATTAGTGGAAAACATCTGGCTCAATCTACTTATGTTAAGGAAATGATGGCCATCTTACATGTAGTAGACACCTGATAGTCATACTTGTTGGGGCGACGTTTCCAATTCTACACAGACCATGAAAGCCTAAAATATTTTATGGAGTAGTGTCTATCATCACCACAAAAAAATAAATGGCTTGCCAAAATGTTGGGATATGATTATGAGATAATTTATAAGAAAGGGTGTGACAATGCAGTAGCTTAGGCTTTATCGCGCCAATTTGAGGATGAGAGCACCTTGCTATCAATCTCTCTACCCATACCAGATTGGATTAAATAGGGTCACAAGGAATGGTGCTCTCACCCCTCTCTTTCCCAACTCACTAATAACTTGAGAGAAGATCCTAATACCTCAACCAACGACTCTTGGAGGGATGTGATTCTTCACTACAAAGATCGAGTAGTTATATCACCAACATCTACCCTCAAAACCTACATCTTGGACGACCTTCATTCATCTCCAACTGTAGGAATTAGGCTTTCAATAGACTTATGCTAATGCATGTCTTTCATTCTTTTGAACTGGCATAAAAAATGACATTCTTAATTTTGTAGTTGAATGTGATAAGTGCCAATGCAACAAGGATGAAACAGTTAAGTTACCGAGAACCTTATAACCATTTCCACTCCCCACCTCTACTTGGATGGATGTTTCCATGGTTTTCATCACTGGTCTCCGAAATTCAGGAAACAAATTAGTCATTATGGTGGTTGTGGACAAACTTTCTAAATATTCTCATTTTTGCGCCCTACCACACCCATTTACCCCCACTTTGGTGGCTCAAGTTTTCTTGGACCAGATCTTTAAAATGCATGGCATGCCAACTTCCATTGTGTTTAATCGTGACCCCACTCTCACCAAAAAAATTTGGCAAGAACTTTTCAAGCTACAAGGCATGCGACTCCAACTAAGTACCACCCATCATCCCAAAATTGACGGTCAAATAGAAGTAGTCAACACATGTTTGGAGACATATCTAAGGCGCTTCACTTTAGAAAAGCAACATCAATGGGTATAGTGGCTACCTTTAGCTAGATGGTAGTACAATACTAACTATCATGAATCCACTAAGATGACTCCATATGAGGTAGTGTATGGCCAACTACCACCTTCACTTATTTCTTATATCCCTAGATGCTCTAAAGTACAAGAAGTTGATCAACTCCTACAGAATTGTGCTGCCATGATAGCTCATCTCAAAGATAATATACATCAAGTTTACAACTAAATGAAGAAACCAGAAGAACAACATCATTCTGAGCATGCATTTCAAGAAGGGGATTAGGTATTCCAGAGACTCTAAACATATAAGAAAACATCTCTCAAAGAAAAGGGATGCTAGAAACTAGCATCAAAATTCTATGGACCTTATGAGATACTTTAGTGCATAGTAGTAGTTGCCTACAAACTGGCCTTTCCACCTACTTCAAAAATCCATCTGGTCTTCCATGTATCATGCCTCAAGAAAGTGGTGGGGAACAATTGAAGAGTTCAAACAAGTCTACCTGAATTGGATGAGTAAGGCTCACTTTTTCTCTAACCTGAACAAGGCCTTGATACTCATGAAATACATCTCTCCAGCAGCACAATCAAGGAATTCCTCATCAAGTGGAAAGACACCTCTCTAGAATATGCGACTTGGGAACTAGACACTATACTTTAGTAGTTTCCACAGCTTTAGCCTTGAGGATAGGGCTTCTTTTGATGGGTGAGGGCATGTTAGGGTCCAACCCTAACCCAGCTATTTATGTAATAAGCCCAATGGGTTGAGTCAGAGTCATAGTTAGTTATAGAGTCAATAAAGCCAGTACTAATAATTGTAATTGGTTGACTCGCATTAGAGAAAAGGGACCACAATTAGTTGTAAATGGGCCATAATTAATAAATAAAGTGGTTAACCTATGTTATGCAAGGGACCACTAGTACTTAGGGTTTTGGATGTCATTTAGATATCAAAAGTCTGAGTTAGTAAGGGAAATATCATCGAGTCTTATTGTAATTAAGCTCTGCTCTGCTGGACGCTGCCCCTCGAAGAGACAAGTGAAAATTGAATATGTTTCTGAATAATAAAATAATTTGTAGTTTTTCTTATTTCATGTAATAATTCTGTGTTTTGTGCTATATTTCTTCATATTTCTGGTATTTTTTATTTCTCGCAGGTCAAGAGCATAACATTTAGGGTCCTAATAGGGATTGATGTGTCACTCTTTAATTCCTTACCCAATTCCACACACACTTAAAATATTGTTTAATGTTATGTTAATTTAAGTATAATAATGAATGAGCCTTGGATTACTATTCTTTTGTTAATGAATATTATTTGATGATGCATTTACATGATTCATAAGGAATTGTGCACTAGGAGCATCACGTATTTATTATAGTACACATGTGGGATATGTGCGTGCTATCTATGCATACATACATGACATGTTTACATTAGTGTGGTTTCATAAATTATCAAACTATATTGTTAAATAAATAATTTATTATTTAATAATTGCGGACAATTAATTTACATAAAATATAAATATCTAGAATTTAAATCATTGTGCAATAAATTCTTGGTTTTTTTCTTTTGTAACTAAACACATAGAGATTTCTATTATCAAAATAAAGTTTACATCAATGAGTGCAATGGAGATATAGGCCAGAAGAGGGCCCAAATAAGGAGATGAGCACCCACCGCAAAAATTCCATCAACCTTAGAACTTTCATAAGCATAGAAACACCAAAAATGAAGAAACACGATAATATATAGGAACTAAAATATACAATGGAGCATAAATTTCAAGGCCCGTTGATTGAACACACAACAAACAAGACCAAAAATCCAAGGCCAAACAGACATACACAAAATTGTTGCCAAAATACCAAAACACCATCACCAAACAGACACATGCAAAACCATGACCAAAAAATGATAGGTATCCATGATGTGCATATAACCTAGATCATATGTGTGCAGAAAAAGAGAAAAAAAACATAAAACCTAAAGTATTTGCATATGAAAATCTATGGTTAGAAGAGAATAGAACAAGAGTGTGCCCACTATAAGCGGGAGGATTCATGAGGTCTCCTTAGCTAGAGTCTTAAAGAAAAACTGGTTCCACCTTTTCCAAGGGAGAGTAAAAATTGTTGAGAAAGAAGTAAATGTTATGAACGATACATGTAATATCCTCTAGAGAGGAGAATACATTAAGTCTCAATTTTCCTTTCCCTGAACATAAGTCACAAGAAGGTTGATGTTTGGTGATTGAGAAAAAGGGAACTGAGGAAATGAAACCTTCTCCTATGAAAGTGATCCAAGTTAGGAAACCATTTAACCTGAACACCTCCAAATTTAGAATCTGAGGCATATAGATGATCACCACTTTCTAGGTCTTTTAGGAAGAGAATTTCATAGCGAACCTCCAACGGAATGAAGGAAAGAATAGAAGCCATAGAGTGTTAGGATCAAAATGGTTTGGCAGGGTGATACTTACACCATGAAACAAAAGAACCACCACCATGTTGACTAGGCATACGTTGGTGAGCTTCCATGAAGACTTGAGAGGTGAGACAACTGAAGAAACTAGAGGAAGAGAAATTCCCATGAAATGTAACAAAAGGACATGGAGGGAGATACTCGAACCCAAATCTGAAAACTAAAATATCGTCCCCAAAAAACCATTCAACAGGTTCCAGGACCAAGCGACTGAGAAAATATGAACACATACAAAATGTGGACCCAAACTACCAACGAACCATAGAAAGAGACTGGACCGAGACCAACAAACACCCTAACGACTAACAAAATTGAGAAAAATTGTTCCAACTACATATTGTCTGAGATTTAAAACACGTATAGTGAAACCAATACCTCCATAAGGAGACAAGAACATGAGTTAGGTAAAAAAAAGCTTTGTGACAATTCACTAGAACATATACCATCCTCTCGTAGACCTAGTGAATGGCACTAAA
Organism: Pinus taeda; assembly: GCA_000404065.3. Taxonomy (NCBI): domain Eukaryota; kingdom Viridiplantae; phylum Streptophyta; class Pinopsida; order Pinales; family Pinaceae; genus Pinus; species Pinus taeda. The sequence goes on along the minus strand of APFE030964197.1, from coordinate 212,139 downwards.
ATACAAAGGCAAAAGGATGCTCTAGAAAGTACCCTTTTACTAAATCAATTTCGCCACCAACAACTAAAAGCCAAAGAAAAGCAGGAAAATGACCAATATAATTTCCACACTAATACTGATGAGAAGACCAAATAAGGCAACCTAATCCTAAAGACACTAGAATAGAGTCTAAAAAGCCATTAACAAAGAGAGGAAATTGTAGGAATAGAACTAATAACCACCACCAATTGTAAAAGAAATAATTCTCAAAACTAAATAACCAAGAGCTTACCAGATAATGAACCCACACTAATTCTAATGCACCAAAAGTTAGGAGCGAAATCATATTGAAGACCGTCCAACATATCGGGTGAGAATAGGTAACAAAGCTTGAGGACAAGGTGGAGAACATTCTCTCAACTCCTGGAGGCCTCCCTCCAACATTTCTCTAGTTTAACCAAGAAATTATACCCAAGATGAAACAAACCCCAAACACACCAACATTAACTACCTGCAACCACCACATGAGATCCATTAACTAGGTGTTACACTCAGACAGATCCCAACAAAACATATCCCACATGTTCACCCTCATCGAGGACCAAAATATCTTTAGAAATGAAATCATGAAAATATTTCCTATCAGTTGGGCTAGAGGACATAGGCCAAACCTCATCCAAATTTATTTTTTGATATCGACAACCGATATTAGCCAGATAATTGCTACCTTATTACTTGATCAACACGTATGTTGAATACAAGCATATGAAAAGGAGCCTAACAACTCTTTAATATGCTCAACAATACCTTCTAATCTCCAACTCGAAATATATTTTTGAGGTGGTTGTCCATTGATGAGTTTTTGAAGACCCTGAATTGAAATAAGAGAATCACCATCTAGCTGAAGGAAGCCCAAATAAAATCCTAAAAATTAAAATCTTTGACTTTTCCTAAAATTTATGTTTCAATCACTTCTTTCACACTAACTAAATTCTTGCTTATTTAGTTTAAAAGAATTGAATGAAATATAAATTTTAGGAAAATTCAAAGATTTTAATTGTTAGGATTTTATTTGGTGTCCTGCATTTAGTTTTATTAATTACTTTAATTTAACTTGGGATAAATTTGTAAGCCCATAGGATAGGAAGGGTCTACTATTTTTCACTGAGTAGCTTTGAAACATAGGGTAGGATCATATTTAAAAGGAAAGGAGGTGGGGATTTTGGCAAGGGGGGAAGTTGAATAAATAAGATGATGAAAGGAAGAGTAAGGTTTGGAAAAATTAGAAGAAAACACAAATCTTAAAGGAAGAAGAATGCAATCCACCAAGAATTTGAAATTGTTTTTTATTAGAGAATATCTTCCATTACATCATATTTCTAGCATTATTTTTGTTCTTAGAGCCTCGGCCATGAAGCGCTAGGAAACCAAAAGGTTTCATAAATCTAAGAAGTCAGCCAAGATCTTAGTTGGTTGGGTGGTTGATTTCATTCTAGGAAAGAGGAGAGGAATCTCGAAAAAGAATGTTACTCAACTTGAAAATCAAAATTAAGGTAGTTCTTTTACTTGTCATTTTCAATTGTTTTATTAGTAAATATTGGGATTAAATTTCTACAAAAATATTTACTTGAAATTTCATTTAGTGTTTTTTCTATGTGGTTTGTGGACCTCAGAGATCAACGACCTCTACGTCCATGAAATATTTCTACTAGGCAGATCCACCCAAAGGGATCACTTCTTGATGACTTAACCATGAAGCCTAATTCCAAGGGTGTCAAGAGAATTGAACCCATGACCTCTCAAATTTAATCACAAGGACTTGACTAATTGATCTAACCCTTAGAGCTAAATTTCATCTATTGTTAGTTTAAGCACAACAAATTTATTGGTTGAAATATATTAAAGGTTGTTGTTTTTGCTTTAACATTTTGATCATTCTAAATTTATTTAAATGGAAATGAATATAACATGATTATTATAGACACAATCATAGATAAACAATTTGCAGGTGATTAAACAAAGAGTATATAAATTGATGACTTACTTAGTGAGATTATAATAACCTATTATACCTACATAACTTGGTAGGGTGCTACATTTCTCAAGGACCAATTATTTTCATCAATCAATGTATGTTCAATGTGTGAATGATGAATGGATTTCTCATAACTAACATCCAATTCCATATGAATACCAAGAGCATGTGCCATCAACAAAATTATGACATGTAATGTGTAATATGGCAGGTGCCACAATAGTAACTACTAACGTGACACATTTAACATGTCATGTTACATGCCATCAATTTGATGACATGACACCAACTATATGGAAAGTCTAATATTATTTCCTAGATGCTAATTAAATGATGTGATATTGCTATTCTAAACCTTCAACATCATAGTGACACTTACATATAATTGATATGTTGATTTAATGTTGAATATTCAATGTCTTTTTTTGAAAAAAATAAATATTTGAATGATTATTGGTCAATAGGTGTACTAGCATTACACCTACATATGAAAATTTATTGGTTTTTGAAATAAGGTAAGAACATCCATAGTCAAGGAATACAATTTTGATTTGAATGTAGTTTTTTCGTGGGTAGTGACCTTGTAGAAATGGAAAAAAATCATTGTTGTTATGATAGAATCAAACCCTTATAGGGAAGGAAATGTAGCACGCAATTATTCCATGGTGACTTGATGAGGCTCCTCAAACTATCAATAACATGAACCTTGCTATGAGATAAATTTAATATTCCAACACAACCATAAGGCAACTTGTTTACACTATATTTTATCATTGACTGTAGGGTCATGGTATTCAATTGTTATTGGTTATTCCCAGATTGGGAATTCCCATGAAGAATTGAAATTCATCAACATAATGCAAAACTTGGGCATAAAGTCCAACTCAATGATCATGATTAGTATTAACCTTGTGTAACACACCCTCCAACCCCTTTGGATATTTCTCGGGTTGTGGAAGGTGTTACATCAAAAATAACCCAGCTGTTGTGATCTAGCACAAAGTATACATTGGTTGCTATTAGGAAGGAACAACAAGTAACTACATAATCATACACAATGTAAGGAAAAGATAAGAGACACAAAGTAGTGGATAACCAAAAAATCAACACTTATATTAGATATCCTCAACAACTAATTAAGACTAATACATAGATTTGATTACAAGCATATATCTATATATATATATATATATATATATACCCACACACATTTTGTATCAATGGTTATAACAATTTAACTGTATGAACCAATTGTACCAAACTGACTTGGTTGTCTGACTCAAATGAAGAGTTGACACAAATGCAGAGCCGACTGACTATCAATACAATTCTTGTTTAGAGAGAAATTTCGGCAAAATCACATAAGAAATCATTTGTCGACGCATAGAAGTCTAAATTCCTTAATACAATTCTTATGATCCGACTTGATTGGGCTGGTTGATTAAGTCGACTATCCCCTCCAACATCTTCCCCACCCTCAATGCCTTATTTATCTTGAAGAAGGGGGATATTTGGGTACTTACAAACTTCTAGAAAATTAGTATAAAGGATAGAAATATAAGTAGAAGAGAGAAGAGAAAAAATTCTAGCAAGAAGAGAATCATTTTTTTGGTGATGGTGATGACTGTGATTTGGGTTGGACGTGGGTTGGTTAGTCAATGGATCCTATAGGTTGGTCGATTGATGTTTCTTGAGTCTGATTGAGTGAACTTAAAATGTGAATTATTTATCTTTTTTTCTCTCTCGAAAACAAATTGCACCCTTCCACTTCAATATCTTGTACATCAGAGTGTTTTTCAAGTGTTGGGCTGCATTCTGATATGTTTGGTTATAAAAACTGAAATTTGGGCCGAGGAGGTGTTGATTTTGTTGACTATGCCTAGATAGATGTCTCTCCAAAATTCATATGATAGATGACCAGTGCAAATAACTATAGATGTCGGTCAAATATCGACCAATATTTTACTAGATATTAAGCTTCCACCTCCAAAGTCTTTAAATCTACCAAGTATTGGACTTTGTCAGCCAATGAACTTTATTGGGTAAGTCATGGGTTAGGAATACCTTGTTGATATAGTTGTTTGATTATATCATGGATGCTCTGTAGTTGAATAGTGGTGTTGGTTTCTTCCATCTGTGGCTTATTTCCTTCCTTGAGACATTGTCTTTCCTCTTGGATCAACTACATTCTTTCTTCGTTTATGTGCAATTTGATTAGCCATTGCAGTCCTAACTCGACTCACAAAGATCATGTGCTATCATGACAACAATTAACAAATGAGATTTTTTTTGTACTCTTAGTCGACTAAATGTGGTTGACATATATGCTTCCAATTGTCAAGGATTGTGCCTAATGTGGAAACCTATCCAATGTTTTTTCTAATTTCTACTTGGCCTTAAAAAATTTCTTGTGTTCCTTGTGAATGATGTCTGATAACTCCTAGTTTCCCTATGCCTTTGTTTGTTGTTGAAGCTCACTAACCTATTCATTCATTTGAATATTATAGTCTACCAACTAGTAGACTGATTACTGAATAACAACAAATGCATCAGTACCTCTAGTTGGGATGTCAATGTTGAATTTTTATGTTGCTTGGGTCATGCAATCTTACCATAAATCCTCTTATTGTTGATTATTTTGTTTTAAATCATCACAGTCAGTTGCTTTATTTTTCCATCTTCCTCTAGCTTCTTTTGTTGATACTCTAGACAACAAAATACTAGTTTGTCAGATGCATAAGTGAGGTTGTATGGTTTAGTAGGCCTTTCTTTGTTAATCATTTTCTTGATGTTTGGGTGGTTGTGTTGATTTTGGTCAACTTTGTAGATGGTTATTTCTATTTATTCTAGGATGTACCCAAAGTTTCTATCATTTATTGTTCAAGCTTTACCAAATTATCCTTACCCAGGTTAGTTTGCTTGACTTGTTTTGATGAAATCTCATGAATGTTGACTTGTTGATCCGTTGTTATCTTTTTGCCACCATTAAATCCTACAATAGGTTTTGAAGTGATGGGAGATGATTATGAGGTTAGGTTGATGTCTGGTACTTGCTCCTTTTCTTTTCCTACCCTGCTTGATTGACCTTGGGTCTATTTTTTTGGCAGAGTTCCCTTTGGAACATTTGATTATACTAGTGTTGAATGTTGATGTGCTTATTTTTGCAGCTTGACCATCAAAATTTTATTTATTTTTCAATGAAAATGTCCTTGAAGTTTCCCAGGAACTACAAAATTTTTGTGTGGACAAAAGACCCCAAAAGCTCTTAAGATTTCCTTCATTTTTGGTTACTTTTCCCTTCTTTGCAGTCTCCTGCAAGACCTATTTTGCAATGGAGTTGAGTTGGTGTTGTAATTTATGGTCATCGAGTTTGACGTTTATTAAACTTATTTCTAACTAATTATGACTCAATCTTTTATCTCAACATATCTGTTGATTCCTCTACCTGTAAACTTGTTTAAGGATTCTAGCAGAGACCTAAACAAGTCAACTTTCAATGGAATTTTATATAATTCTGCTTCACACTCTTCCTCTTGCTCCCCATCTATTAATGATAGAAAGAGTTCAGTTTGTGGATCTCAAGAATTTGGTGGAATGGGAAAGAAAATATTTTTTTTTACTTAAATCCTCAAGTATGTGTTCTACAGAAGGTTGGTAGGGGAGGTTATGGGAGTCGACATCACTAGAGTCGATATGACAAACCTTCATCATGTTGAGGCATAGTTGAATGCCCGACATGATAGGTAGCATATGTCGAATACTTTAGGAAGCCCTCCATCTATTCAACACTATTTTTAAATTTAACAGTTAGTTCCTAAATATCTCCTACAAGGAAACCAACTTTGGGGACCCCAACCAACCATGTGAAAATATTTTATAGTTTTTTGTCAATGGAACAAACTTTTTTGAAAATGATGTCTCACTAATAGTGGAAACCTATTTCAAAACTATCAAAATTAGTAAATATGGGAAGAGAATAATCTTACTAGAGTTTTGACACTCCTGGAAATTGACTTTTATCTTACCGGTAACGTACTCTGCCCAATTGTATATTTTCCTTGTCTTGGTAATATGGTCGACTAGTTCTAGCATGTTCAATTTGACGTCGGATGCCTGAATCACTAGAATAAGGGAAAGAGAAACAATAATTCATGCTCATTTTACTTGTGGGTCTTATACTTAGATGATAATTAAGCCTTTGTAATTCTTGGTTTTCATTCCCCCTATGAACTCTTGAATCCAAGTAGTCAAATCGACTATATTTGGAATCTTGTCACTTGTATGCAATAGGTTGATGATATTGTGGGTGATCATTGGCATGATGTGTAGTGATTTGTCCAACCACAATGTGTCATCATGGTATCAACTACTTATGAATTTGGTGGCCTCTTCTTTTAAGCCTTGGAGGTCCGTGACCAGGGGAGCAACCAAAATATCTTGAATGGCAGCTTTATTCAACATTTGGACATTTCTAGTCCATTTCCTATCAATGACTCCCCACTTCTTAAATGCTTGTTTTTCCCATGATTTTTCATCAATATTCACATGTTTTTTTGTTATGGAGCCAAATCTCCAACTCCACCATGATAGCCTAATCAAATTGAGATTTAATTCTCAACTCCATATTGATTCCCTCATCTTGGAAATGAACTCTCTTCTTCACTCTTTTGTAATATTCTTGAATTTTCTTTCCTTTAAAGCACTCAAACAATTTTGAGTAAGAAATAATTAGGCTAGGAATATATAGAAGACATGTTAGTTAAAATGCGACACTTGATGCAAATTCAAGAGTAATGGGGGGTGAGATTGATCTCTCTTCTAAATTTATAGTCGTCAAATTAATTAATTCATTAAATAGATTTGCGAGCTTCCATCAAATATGTCTTGTCGCATTAATTTTTGATTTTTTCATAACTCTTGGCTCTGAAACACACACGACCACCTTAATTTTTGTAATTCAACAATCAGTTCACTTTTTAAATTTGGTGTGTCATCATAAATTTTTAAATGTGATGTGATTGCACCATAAGTCATGGTGTCCAAGTATGATATAGCCATTTGGTAGATCTGTCTTCTGAATTGCAATCTATCCTCTTTCTTCTTGGTCAAGTTATATATAGCCATTTGGTCGATCTGATTTCTAGCTTGCAATCTATCCTCTTTCTTCCAAGTTGAGTCAACTTTCCCATGATTGTTCATCAATATTCACATGTTTTTTTGTTGTGGATCCAAATCTCCAACTCCACCATGATAGCCTAATCAAATTGAGATTTAATTCTCAACTCCATATTAATTCCCTCATCTTGGAAATGAACTCCCTTCTTCACTCTTTTGTAATATTCTTGAAATTTCTTTCCTCTAAAGCACTCAAACAATTTTGAGTAAGAAATAATTAGGCTAGGAAGATATATAAGACATGTTAGTTAAAATGCGACACTTGATGAGAATTCAAGAGTAATGGGCGGTGAGACTGATCTCTCTTCTAAATTTATAGTTGTCAAATTAATTAATTCATTAAATAGATTTGTGAGCTTCCATCAAATATGTCTCGTCGCATTAATTTTTGATTTTTTCATAACTTTTGGCTCTAAAACACACATGACCACCTTAATTTTTGTCATTCAACAATCAGTTCACTTTTTAAATTTGGTGAGTCATCATAAATTTTTAAATGTGATGTGATTGCACCATAAGTCATGTGGTCCAAGTATGATATAGCCATTTGGTTGATCTGTCTTCTGAATTGCAATCTATCCTCTTTCTTCTTGGTCAAGTTAGATATAGCCATTTGGTCGATCTGATTTCTAGCTTGCAATCTATCCTCTTTCTTCCAAGTTGAGTCAACTTTCCCATGATTGTTCATCAATATTCACATGTTTTTTTGTTGTGGATCCAAATCTCCAACTCCACCATGATAGCCTAATCAAATTGAGATTTAATTCTCAACTCCATATTAATTCCCTCATCTTGGAAATGAACTCCCTTCTTCACTCTTTTGTAATATTCTTGAAATTTCTTTCCTCTAAAGCACTCAAACAATTTTGAGTAAGAAATAATTAGGCTAGGAAGATATAGAAGACATGTTAGTTAAAATGTGACACTTGATGAGAATTCAAGAGTAATGGGGGGTGAGACTGATCTCTCTTCTAAATTTATAGTCTTCAAATTAATTTAATTCATTAAATAGATTTGCGAGCTTCCATCAAATATGTATCATCGCATTAATTTTTGGTTTTTTCATAACTCTTGGCTTTGAAACACACACGACCACCTTAATTTTTGTCATTCAACAATCAGTTCACTTTTTAAATTTGGTGATTCATCATAAATTTTTAAATGTGATGTGATTGCACCATAAGTCATGGTGTCCAAGTATGATATAGCCATTTGGTTGATCTGTCTTCTGAATTGCAATCTATCCTCTTTCTTCTTGGTCAAGTTAGATATAGCCATTTGTTCGATCTGATTTCTAGCTTGCAATCTATCCTCTTTCTTCCAAATCGAGTCAACTTTTTTTAACTTTTTCCCTAAATCTCATTTTTTGGTATTTTCTTATTTCATTATGTGGTCGATGTCAACTTGTATTTTCTTGTGATTTGTTGTTTAAGAATTTCCTTAAGTCTTGTCCCCACTCCATTGTGTGTTGCACTTGTTCATTTGATTGGAAGTCTTCTTTATTAATGGTGCTCATTTTTTTATCATAATTATTATTATACCAACTTTATAATTTTTTGATACTAATCATATTTACATATTACTTGTAACAACCGAAATTAAACTAAAGGGAAATATAATACATCTAGTCAGTTAACTAGTTTGCAACAATATGGCTTTTAGGCTAGCCCATGTTCCTGGTGCCTCAAGGGTTTTTCACCAGTCGCATGTTGATGTTGTCAAGTGACATATCTTATAAGTCAGGCACCATTTACAAGTGCTTTGAATATGTTCCCTTGCAGTGTTTTAATCTTAACAACTCCTAACGGATATATATCTTTGACCACAAATGGGCCAAGCCATGCGATTTCCAATTTCCTTAGCTTGCCCTTTATTCGATTGTCATATAACAATGCTAAGTCTCCTAATTTTCAATTATTTGTCTTCAAGTTCCTATCATGCCAAGCCTTCTATTTATTTTTGATCACTTGCTATTTGTGTAATGCATGGATGTTGTCCTTCTTTAGACATTGTAGCTAATAGATTCATTCTTCTTCAACTTTTCTATGATCATATTTCAACACATTTGATATATTTGTTACATTTGTTGTATAGTGAAGTTATTATGTAACTAGATCAGAAAAAAAAAAAAAATACAGATCAAAAACTTAAAAATAAGACTCTTCGAGGGGGAAACCGCCTTTTACATCACATAAATGAACAATTCGTAGATAACCCAAATGGAAATACCTCCTTTATATATATAGGGCTCTAAAGGGTCAAAATATAATTAGGGCCTACATAAAAATAATAATATAAGGGCACAACAATAACAATAGTGGGATTCAATGGGGTACAACAATAACAATATGGGGCTATATGGGGCACAAAAATAATAATATGGGGGCTACACTTATTATTATAGGGAATTAACATGCCCCTCTCATTCAATTTTTTTTTTCCTCAATGCTTGAGTAGTTTTTGATGGTTTTGTATAAAATCTCATCCTCCCATGTGGAATATTTAGCGGGTAATTTATTCCACTTAATGAGATACTCTTAAATTGATCAATTTCGTAGTTGTCAGGTTCTTGTTTTTGCCTCTGCTTCAGGATATAATATGATTTTTCGTTCCTTGTCAAGTCATGGAAATATTGTTTGAACTAAAAGCTTGTCACATATAACCTTCTTTAAGCATGAAATATGGAAAATTAGATGTACTCAAGAAGATGTAGGAAGCTCTAATTCATATGTCATAGTACCAATATTTTGCAACATCTCATAAGGACCATATTACTTGGGTTATAATTTATTATCCTTCTTAGCTTGCTTGAGGGATACTTGTTTGTATGATTGAAGCCGTAAAAATACCCAATCATCTACATCAAAACTTCTTTCACTATGATGCTAATCTACCTGTTATTTCATTTGATTCTATGCCAGATTTAGGTTATCCTTTAAGAGTTGGAGCACTTGTTTTTGGTACTTGATGTGATATTCCACTGCTTGAACCTTATAATTTTCTCTTAAAGTTGATGTGATGAATGGTGAATGATATCCATAAAGTTCCATAATGGGGTCATTTTTTCCGTGGTATGGAAGGAAGTGTTATACAACAATTCAACCATAGGTAACCACTTTACCCATTATGTTTCTTTATCAGATACAAAGTAATGAATATATCCGTACAAACATTTGCTCACTATCTTAGTTTTCCCATAAAATGACTCTTAAAATGAAATCCCCTTCCTGGGTCTATTTCCCCCCGGTTTTATCTCTTCTTAATTTAGGTAGGGTCGGCGCCCCTTACTCTTTTCTAAGGTAAGGGCGAAAAATTCCTTTAGATTGAGGATGATAATATGAGTTATGAGCTAATTGAGTACCAAGACAAGAAGATAATTATGTGCAAAAATTTCCATTGAAGATGGGATTTTTGTCACTTTCAATAATCTTTGGGTTTACATGTATCTTCTAAACTATTTCCATCAATGCAATAGAAATTATACTCAATTTTAAAGGATGAGATAGTGCACAAAAGTGTAAATACTTGGTAATTATATCAACTACCACCATGATGACACTCTTTCCTTCCGACATGGGTAAACCTATGAAAAAATACATTGAAACCTCCTCCCAATGGTGACTTAGAATGGCTAAAGGTTGTATAGACTTGAGGTATTAATTGTCTTAACTTTATTTTGTTGGCAAACCAAAATTCTACCAGAAACTTTTGAATATTAGATTTAAGGCCATCCCAAAAAAAAATATTTCTTTACTTTCTAGTAAGTTTTTAAAATTCTTGAGTGCCCTCCTAAAGGAAAAGTGTGCAATTCCAAAAGAACCATTTGTTTTAGTTGGGAGTTCTTGCATAGATATAAATGATCTTTGTACCATAATGAGTCACTTTTCCAAATAAATGTATCATATGTACTGGGATCTTGCTGCAACTTTTGAATGAGTGTCCACACCTATTCGTCATTCTTCCATTCATCCCCTGCTTTAGTTATCCAATCAGTTTGGAAAATATAAATGGCACAGTGTGATGCTTCCACATCCTCATCCCCTCTTAAGAGTGAATATGCAACAACATTTTACTTCCATTTTTTGTAGATGATTCCAAAATCATAACCCAACGTATTTGTGACACATTTTTGTTGATCCATTGAAGATAATATTTGTTCCAAAAATCATTTAAGACTATCATGATATGTTTTTAGGTAAGGGTCTTCCCATTAGGAAAGGGTGTAATTGCTTCAGGTCATGTAGTATTGCCAACATTTCCTGTTCATAAATAGGTTTGTGTAAATACTTTCCCTTGATTGTATGACTTTCAAAAGAAATGGGTCTTCATTCTTGCATTAAAACAACACTAATTCCATTTCTTGAAGCATCACATTCCACAATAAAAGTTTTGGTGAAGTCTAATGTAGCTAAGAATGGACCTTGGAACATTGCCTCTTTAATATGTTCAAAGGCCTTAGTTGCTTCCAGAGTCCAAAAAATGCATCTTTCTTCAGTAATGTTGTTAAAGGTGATGCAATTTTCCCATAGCCTTTAACAAACTTGTGATAATACCCTATCAACCCAAGAAATCCTCGAAGATTCTTTAGGGTTGTGGGGAATTTCCATTCCTTGATAGATTTGTTTTTTTTAGGGTCTACCTTAACACCCTCATGAGATATAGTATGACCAAAATATTCCACCTCCTAAACCCTAAAGAAACATTTGGAGGGTTTTTCATACAATTATTTCTCCTCCAATAGTTTAAGAACCCTATCAACATTTTTAACATGATCTTTCCAAGACTTTTTGTAGATTAGTATATCATAAACAAATTGTAACAAAAATTTTCTAAGAAAGGGTTTGAAAGTGGAATTCATCAAACCTTGAAATGTGGAAGGTGCATTGGTAAGACCAAAAGGAATGACCAACTTTTCATAATGACCTTAATGAGTTCTGAATGTTATTATTGGAATGTCTTTTGTCTTCATTGCAATTTGAGGATATCCAAAACGAATAGCTTGGTGAAGTAAATATATCCATGCAATTCATCTAACAATTTTTCAATGAAAATAATGGGAAATTTATCTTTAATAGTGAGCTTATTGAGCTCTCTATAATTTGGACACATATTCCATGCTCCATCCTTCTTGTGTACCAATACTACTAGAGAAGAAAATGAACTTTGGCTAGGTTGAATTATGCCTGACTCTAGAATTTTTTCAACCATATGTTCAATTTCACTCTTTTGGGCATAGGGATATATGTAAGGTCTGATGTTTAGAGGAACACTTCCTAGAATCAAGTGAATAGCATGATCATGATCATGAATAGGTGGGATACCTTTAGGAGTCTCAAATACCATGGAATGATTTTCCATAACTCTCTGGAGACCTGGAGAAATGGATCATTTCAATGTTTAAACATATAACAGACACAATTGTGTAATTATGCCTCACTTTTATTTCTTAAAAATATTTTTCATGCCATTAGAGCTTATTGTATTCCTTGATTTCCTTACAATACCCCTTAATTCAATTTCCTTTCCTTCACAAGAATTTTTCAAGAATTTTTCTTGAAAATTAAAACTATCATCCCCAGAGATTGTAACCATTGGACTCCTAATACAACATCAACACCACCCACTGGAATGGACAACATTGGAATATTCAATATATATTCCCCCATGGTAAGCTTGATATTCTGGTACTTCCCTAAGCAATTTATATTTCCTCCATTTGCAACCATCACTTGACACTCTGATGCTGGATATAGAAAGAAATTTAATTCCTTGCCTATCTTATAATGAATAAAATTATGGATATTGCCAAAATAAATAAACACTATTACCTTTTTATTCTTGGTATATCATTCTATCTTAAGAGTTTGAGGAGTAGTTATTCCCGCCAATGCATTACAAGATATGGTCAAATTCATTTATTCTTTCTTTGGGGTTGGTTCTTGGTGTATATCCTCTTCTTTTTATGTTTCTTGTTCCTTTTCTTCCTCCTCTTCACAACATGTGTAAAATAATTTATTCCCAACACAAGTATGAACTTTAGTGTATTTTCTATCACAACTATAACAAATCCCTTTTGCTCTTTTTTTCTCAACTTGTTGTGGTGTCAACCTTGCAGTTTGTGGGAGGCTAGGAGCATCAACACTTCCTCTTTATAGTTTTGAGTGGTAGACCTCTTGGTTTCCATAATTTTTCTTTCAACTTTTCTTGGCACCCTAAATGCATTTTCCAATTTATTAGTTCCCCAAAGGAGAACCTCATGTTGGATATTGTACTTTAATGACCCTATGAAGACATCAATCATATGCTTCTCTGAAATATCATTTACCTTGATATTCAATATTTGGAATTCCTTAATGTGCTATGACATTGAACCCTTTTGTTTGAGATTTATCAATTGGATAAATAAGATATTACTCTTTGTATCCTCATAATTTTCTACCAATTCGTTCATAAAAAATTTCCAAGTGACAATTGATTTATGATAACAAAGCCATTGATACCACACAAACTGATTGGGTTCTAAATATAAAGATGCAATGTGTACCTTTTGTATGGGTGGCACATCATGTAGATCAAATAATTTCTCCATTTGTAGTATCCATGTTACCATATCCTTGCCATCAAAATTCCTCATATCGATCTTTGGAATGTGGTGGGTCTTCAACCCAAAGTTAGAGTCTCTAAAATCATGATTCACATTCCTTTTTTTCTCGCCGTGATTTTCATGGACTACCTTATTACCATTAGGAGAATTTATCGTAACAACTTTGTCAAATATTTCTTCAAACCTTCCATTTATGATTTTAAACCATCCCTCAAACCTTCCATGTCTACATTTAAACCATCCGTATTTCCTTTTATTTTTTCTTCTAAACCATACAATTTAACATTCATCATTCCCAATTCATTGATGGTTTCTCTTTGTGAGAGGGAAAATTGTTCCCGAAATTTTAATATATCATGTTGCATTTCTTCTTCTTCATGCGTCATATAGAGCCTCACAAGGGCTTAATGGGTGTATAATTTTTTTGTTTGGTAGGAATTTTAGAACCACTTAATTATATATATGTTTCACTATTCCCTTTGAATCAATTCAAACTAATTTTTCTAATAAAAACTATGCAAATTTAAAATACACATATTTTAGAGCTTGATTTAGAGCTTGTTGATAAGTTGATATTGAAATTATTTTTACTCTATGATTTAAGCCTCCCAAGGTCTGAAATTACATCCTGTGGTAGCCCTGTATGTCCTCTTTCCGATTATACTAGTTACGCCGAGATTGGATTCTTCAAGAAAACATTATTGCATATCTCCCAAGATGACATGCTTATGGACTAGTTCAATATAGAAAACTTGTATGGAATGCCACATCATTGTTTCAACCTTCAACCCTAAAAATAGTACCCACAAAACCATAATTGTGAAATTTTTAGCCACTTTTTATGAAATCCAACTTGGATGCTAGAAACAGAAGTTATGATGATTTTCTCTGAGACACCTATTTGAGATAGAATTCTGGATCAGACAAAAACCCTAAATTCCTTGAACCATATCTTTAATAAAAGAGCAAACCAAGATCTGAAATTTTGACATGATGTTCATCAATGTTTTAGCTCTACATGGTCAAAATTAAGCTTTATGAAGCCTAAAAAAAACCATTATAGAGAAAATTCCAATATGACCTATTTGAAGCCGAGAAACCCTAAGATCCAAAGCTTTGATTCTAAATGTTATGTAACAAGAAAACACAAAAGAAAACAAAATATAGATCAACGACTTGAAAATAAGCCTCTTAAAGGGGAAACCTCCTTTTACGTCACATAAATGAACAATTCTTGGAAGATCCAAATGACAAGATCTACTTGGTATATATATGAGTCTAAAAGGTCACAATATATTCAAGACCCACATAACAATAATAATGTAAGGGAACAAAAACACCAATAGTGGGATTCTATGGGGTACAACAATAATAATATGGGGGATACATGGGGCACAACAATAATACTATGGGGGTTATAGTTAGTACTATAGGGACCTAACATAATTCATATGACTATCTCTTGTCCATATACCAATTTGAACCATGTAAATCCAGTCAATTTCTTATACGCCATTCGATATTCCCATAAGATTGTTGGGATTTTTTCATCCTGATCATCTCTATCTAAGTTGCATATTTTAGTGAGCCCTTTGTGCAACGTTTTGTTGAATGATTCTATCACATTTTTTTCCTATGGGTGGTTAACCATAGTTTTTATATGCTCAATCATGTTTTTTTGCAACATTGTATGGATTGTAGCATTGATAAATTGTTACCCCTATCGCTAATCAGGGTTATGGGGAAACCAAATATCATTAATATATTCTCCTAAATGAATTTAGATGCTACTTATTTTTTTGCATGATGCAATTGATTCTAATTCTTCCCATTTTGTTAAATACTCCACTACAGTTATAATGTATTTTTCACCTGCTCATCTAGCTCTTTTAGATTAGGGGTCACCAAAGTCAATTGCCAAGATCTCAAAAGGTATATTTGGGTTTATTGAGAGGAGTGGCATATGGTTTCTAGAGATCAAACAACCTATTATTTAACACACATCACATATCTATACTTGTATTCGACAATCTCAAAATAGAGTTGACCACCATAACCAAACTTAAAGAATTTTCCTTACTGTTGTGTCTTGATAATTCCCATTAGCACCTTCTTTATGTGCTTCTTCAATTATGGATTCCATTTCATGTTCTAGCACACACCTTTTGAGTACCTTGTTGGTTCCTAACTTATACAGTTGGCCATTTATCAAAGAAAATGTTACTACTTTAATTGTTAGGGTCTTATTATTCTTCTTAGGAAGTCCATCAGGTGCTCTCCCTGTGTGTAAAAATTTTGAAATTTCTACAATTTCAATAGGGATTTCTTCTACTTTGAATAAATGAGAATTAGGTAAATCATCTTTGAGGTCTATAGACTCCTCCCTTGTCTCTAGTTTGGATAGGTGATTTGGCCCGACATTCCTTTTACTAGGTTAGACTATTACTTTTAACTCAAATTCTTGGAATAAAGATGATGGTATTTTCTAGGAGGTAGTGGCATAATTTTTGGAGAGCGAAAATCATGGTAAGTAATTATCTTTCTGTCATCGAATAATTTCACTTAACTTTGTTGCGCTTTTGACTGGCATACACATTGGGGTGGTGTATGGAATCATTGCTTGTTTGTCCTAAAACAACTTGGACTATGACATTGGATGCATCAACATGTACATGGGAATTTTTAGAACACTCGGGAAACTTAAATATGGGTGCTTCAACCTATTTACTTTTAAGTAATTGAAATGACTTATCACATTATTTTGACAATGTGTATGGAACATCTTTCTTTAACAATTTTTCGATTAGGAAAGTAATATCATAATAGTGTTGAATGAATTTTTTGTAATATCAAGTATGCCCCAAGAAGATATTAATTTGTATTTGATTAATAGGGGGCTTCAAGTCGAGGATTGCTTTGATTTTTTCCATATCCACTTTGATTCCATCCTTGGATACTACATGCCCCAGTAGTATTCCGATAGGAGTAAAAAAGATGCATTTCACAAAATTTAAGGACAACTGGATATGTCTACATCTTTCTAACATCAATCTTAGCCATTTATTATGATATTTTAATAATGTGTATATATTATAATCATAAAAATATACTACCATTGTCTTATAAATATACTCTTGGAATTCCTTGATTACTATTCTCGAGAAGATTGTGGGTGGATTTTTTAGGCCAAAGGGCATTATTCTATATGAAAAAGAGACAAATTCTATAGAAAACATGGAATTTTCTTGGTCTTATTTTGTGATGGGTACTTGATTGTATCTTGAGAAACCATCTGTAAAAGAATAACATTCATGACCCAGAACTTCATTTATGATTTCATTTGTAAATAGGGTTGGGAATGGATTAGTTATTGTTAGCTTATTCATTTCGCAAAAGTCAATGCATATTCGCAATCTAGTTAGGATGTTCGTTTTGGGTTACACAACCATAGGAATTTCCCATTCCAATTTATCAATGGGATAGATGATGCCAAGAACTAGTATTCCTTCTATATATTTTTTTTGTGATTGGTTTGTATTTATGAGCAAGCTTGTAAGGTATTTTTGTTATTGTTTTTTATCTTGGAATGAGGTCAATTTTCATTTCCCCCATTTCTTTGACAAGTCCTTTAATATCTTTATATTCGTAAGAAGATACATCATGACACTCTTCAATTAAGTCGATGATTTTTTCTTTTCTTTTCTGTTTGACCAATAGTCGCCAATTCATACCATGTTTTCTCAATTGTCCTTTGAGATATTGACTTCTCCAATATTTATCTCTACATCCATCCAGTCGGGAACCTTCAACTCATCAAGTCTCTAATATATGAATTTTATCTCCTGATAAGCGGGCGGGAAGTCTAACTTATCCAATTTCTCATTTTCTTCATTTTTAACTTTAAACATCATTTTTACCTTTTTATGATTTTTGGAATTCTCCTTTCTCCAACAGAAACTTTGTCCTAGAGTACGGGTATTCTCCATTTCCAGGAAACTAGCTAGATTATAACATGATAATCATGATATACAATTACATACCAAAGTTGAGGAGGAGTCAACTATTGTTTCTCCTTTTTCTTTATGTGAAGTAACATACTCACTTTTCAAAAATTCATTTATGTGGTGATATGCCTAGACCAATGCTTTCTCTTCTAGTTGAAATTAAAGATCTTTAATAAAGTTGTTTTTTAACTCACTTTGTTGGAATTACCCTTAGAAATGAATTCGATTTCTATTATGAATGATGTACATAGAAATGCAACATACAATTTATTGGATTCAACTTCCAAGGTTTCTTAGACACACAATAATCATTCACCATAACCCTAACGAATTAGATATCCAACATTCCCCCCGTTAATTGGAAGGGGTGTGTATGAGTCTAAGAAGATAGATATAATGAAAAAATACATGGGAACCAATGGAAAAATGAGCTCTTTGAAATGGTTGTTTAAGGAAGACCACAACCGAAAGGTGGGAGAACTCAAGGTCTCAGCCTGTGTTGGTTTAAGGTTCACCACCAACTCTGGAACTAAAGCTCAAAGTAGTTCCTAGAATAGTTCCAAATATTTATAAAACCTAAATTCTTATTCTAGTGGAAGTGCTCCCTGATAATGATTTGAAGACGACTAGAAGTTGATGTCAGATTGAAGATGACCACAAAGTGATATATCAGAAAACAAAGACTTTTGCGCGTGGTCATTTAAGGAAATCCACCAACCAAAAATCATGCTCATGTAGCATGAATTTGTATCTAGCTACAACTCTGAAATTGGTTATGGTTGATTTTGGCTCAAGGTTGTGGTAGTTGGCTCTAGTTCAAGTTATGGCTCAGGATTGCTTAATGAATCTTCAAAGTTGGTAATTAACCATCAATTCCCCCCGTCATATATAAGGTGAGAAGATGAAGAAATCTTCACTTAAGACTAGTCAATACTTGAGAACAAATTTTGTGGTATGATCAACATATCTTCTTGGTTGTTGAAGACCATTTCCAAGAATCGATCCATCCAAGGTGAATGTTTGTTCTTGCAAGAGTCTTATTTTTAGAACACCTGTCTAAATGATGAGTGTGCTTATGATAATGCTCATAAGGGTGAAGATAAAAACATTTATATTTCACATGGCCAACCCGATTAGAATGTTGGCATCTAACAATCTGTTGTGGTTTTGAAACAAGCGAAGGTGAATATGAATCATCTTAAAGAAATCCAACACTATGAAACTTGAAGGGTTTGGAATAGTCTAAAATATGAATGGACAGATCCTTGTCATATATAATACCAATTATTTTCCTATTATTAACAACTTCTTCCCAAGGTCTGATGATAGACTTGGGAAGCACAAGTTGGACCTGTTCATATTTATGTAAATCTACTCTTGAAATGGCCTCATTATTCTAATTAATATTTATCAGCTGATGGGATTCAGGCTCAAACAAGGAGTTTTTTTGAATAAGAACTTGTTCAACATCATAACTCTTTTGTTGTAGCTAACCTTTTTTAGTTTTGATTCAAGTTGGAGAAACTCAATTGTCTCGTTTGCATGATATAGAGATATTTTTATATCAACAAGAGTGGCTTTGCTGATTTTCACTATGTCATCAATGGTACATAGTATCATAGTATTTAGTAACTCTAATACTCCCTTACCAACACGTAAATGTGATTTCCTTTAATTCTTCAAATTAAAACCCACATAGGAAATATTAACTCCAAATGCAAGGGAAAAAGTCCATAAATCGACAATGAATTATTGAAGTTATAACTAGCATTTCAAACCTAAATACAATAAAACATTATAGGTGCATTCAATTCCTTTTTAAACACCAATGCGTACCCACAATATATATATATATATATATACAATAAAGGCTATGTGTTTGGTCACCGGTGGTAGTACTTGAATCCTATCATGACCCAAAAGAGGCTTTCTGACTTTTATCCATAGTTGCTTTCTCTAGTTAGAGAATGGAGCACAAAGCCACCACTTTAGTAATCTAAACATTATTACTATCTTTGTAGTGGTCACCTAGTCTCACACCTATAATCCAAGAGTAACTTGAACCCCAACAACATCAACGCAACATCTAGGCATGCAAAATTGGGATCAAGATCTATCCTTACTCATTGAGAATATAAAATAGGAAAAATAGCAAATCTAAAGTAGTTTAAAGAAAATAATTCACCATTCAAAATGCTATAGTACTCATACAATACTCACACATAAACAAATAGAGAAGCAAAGTATCCAAAATCAGTTCCAATTATTCTCTGTGAACTGCAAGTAGAAAACATAATTTAAATATATGAAATCCCAAAAATACATCCAATTCCAGAGAAGACTTTGACCACAAATTTATACAAATTTAATGAATTACAAATATATCCTAACTACCACCTTTCCTGTGTTGGTGGTAAATTTTTTGTTTTCACCAGAAAAAAGAATTAGAATTGCTTCCAATAGATGCTCAATTACTAGACACTACCCGAATTTTTCTTCAAATGTAGTAGCACTGCTACCAATTGGAGGATAATGATGTCTCCCAAGCAACAAGGCCTCACGAGTTCAAAATATGTGCTGGAAAGATTCCTCCTGGTTGTAAAGTCCTTGACATCCAAGGGCATGGAAAAGTTCAAATCACAACTAGTCAACACTATCCATTTCTTGCGATACCACCCGACCACCTTATAACCTCAATTCCATGAAGGAACTAGGGATTTAATAGCCCATTGTAGTGTCATAATTTCTAGGCTTGCACCATCCTCAATACAATAAGCTTCAATCTTTTCATTTTCAAGAATACATGTGGCAAGCGCTATCTCTAACACAAATTATCTAGGAGTCTATCAACTTTACCAATAATAATTCACATATCCACCTTTGATGTTTCCCTTGAATGAAAGTAATGGAATATATTCCAATACTTGAGTGTTTAAAATTGTTTAAACAAGTACCAATCGAAACTACTTTCAAAGGATGAACTACTTTAGAACGATTACAATAAAAAAAACAATATTTTACCTTAAATATGATTTACAATTGGATAGTTAATACCACTGAAGATGACGATATGAAATTCGAGAATGAGGAATCAAATTTACATATAAAGATATTGCATACTTCACAATTATTGTCTTGCACATGCTGAATATATTGGCATGTGAACTTCAACTTCTACTTTAGTAGGGAACATAAACACAAAAATGAACTAAATTCAAAATTAAAATTAAAATTTTAATGCATCTTGAAAACAAATATGAAGTGTAACAACCACAAAGTTTGAAGCATAGAGACAATAATGAGGTATAGTGGAGGAAACTGGCTTGTGATCCAATAAGGAACCTTGATCTTTCTTGCCAAGGATGCCCTTGCCTTCCTTGTATTGCCTTCTATTATAACGTTCTCTTCAAATGTCATCCACACATCAAGATTGCACTCACACAGTTACTCATTCAGAAACATATTGCACTTTCTAAATCGTCTAGTCACCAACTCTCGATACCATGGAAGGTTTGTTGAAAAAATTCCAACGTCTTGCATAGGAAGTCCACAAAACTAGTGGCACAAGCTATTCAATAGAACAAATATACCACTACTTTGATACCCTAATGAATTAGGTGTCAAATACACTCTATTGTAATGATTCACCTTCAACTTCTTCTAGTTTATAACACTTGTTAGGAAAATCATCAAGAGTGTTGGGGAACATATGTGGCCATGCTATTTCATCCTTATACCCAATTCTTTGCCATTCTAACTCACAATTATGTATATGTAGGAGAGGGTCTTGTCTAGATTTAAATACTAGGATATTTGCTTCTGACAATAATTATTGTCCTCAAAACCTTTCAATAAAATAAGTTGTTGATGTTTTAAATATTTGGTAACAAATTGTGAGTGTCCCACCACCGAGATGCTTGTCTAGTAAATGTTTAGACTAAGCTTTGTATTCTCCCTTGTCCTCCAATAGCTTTGGTTACTTGTTTTACATGAGTCACTTGATAAGTTCATTATTTAATTTGAGTGGGGAACTTGAGTCCTTACTTAGTTGAAGGGTAGTAGTGTTGGATTTTCTTTAAGTTTACTTTCTTGAATAATAGGTACTTCTTTTATAGCATAGAAAGGTCAAATACCCCTGATTGACACACCTTCTTTCAACCAACACTCTTTTTCCCTAGATTCATAATTTTTTATTTTCCATTCGTACAATTCGGTGTCTGAGTTTTTACCAATGGAGAGAGGGGAGCTTGGTGAAATTTCTCCAAAATAATTAGGCTCCACATTATCTTTATCCTCATGTAGAATCTGATACAACCTCCTCATTTTGGTGTCATCTTCCCAAGGTTCAACCCAGGGTTTTCCTTCAAGAGGGTCAAGAGGTATTATGATCTTTTTCTTATGCCCTTTAAATTCAATTCTATATTTTTCCAAGTAAATCATAGTCTTCATCCTTTGGCCCCATGGTCTTCTGACTAAAGCTGGGTAAGCAGGAATTCCATTGACTAAGTCAATAGACTCAAAATTGAAGAAGGTTAGATTCCTTGTGATTGATGTTTTAACTTTCCTTATTGTTCCAATTGGCTCAATGAATCTTGTATTTGCAAGTTTGAGATAGTTTATCTTTCTTTGGAGAGTATGCCTTCCTAAATTTTTGCATATTTCCCTTCGAAGGATATTTACTTGTGAACCAAAATCCACAACAACCTTTTCTACGATGTATCCATTTATATCCAAGTTAACTCTGGGATCATAGTCATCCAAATGTTTACCTTGAGAGAGTTTGCACAAGATTTTATATTGATTTTTCTCCTTGTTACAATATTTTAGTATATTTAGATGTTTGATTAATCGACCAAATAATTATTCTTCATTCAACAATTATAGCAATTATTTAGGTATAACATCATTTATTGGTCTTTTTTGACGAACTTCATTCCTAAATAACTCGATTGCTTTGTCCATATAGTGTCACTGTGATGTTGCATGTTTGGATATGTGGTAGTATTCATGGGTGATCTAAGGATTTTTTGGTTTCTTAAAGTGCTCTGTTAACCTGCTCTTGATATGGTGACAACGTGGAGGCTTTTCGATTTCAAACCTCACAATTTTTCATAATTTGTAACATATTAATAGCTCATTTATTCAATATTTTTTCCAAAATTTTAGGGAAATATGTTATGTAACCAAATCAAATAAACAGAAGAAAAGATAGGTCAACGACTTGAAATTAAGCCTCTTCATGGGGTAATCCCTTTTTACATCACATAAATGGAAAATTCTTGGATGATTCAAATGACAAGACCTCCTTGGTATATATAATAGTCTAAGGGGTCAAAATATAATTAGGGCCTACATAACAATAATAATGTAAGGGCACAAAAATAAAAATAGTTGGCTTCTATGGGGCACAAGAATAATAATATGGGGGCTAACTAGTATTATAGGGACCTAACATGATCCTCTCCTTCAAAAAAGTGTTCTCAACTCTTAAGTAGTTATGGATTCTTCTAAATAAAACACACATCCTCCGATGTGGAGTCTTCAACAGGTAAGTTCTTCCACTTAATGAGATACTCTTAAATTGATCTATTTGGTAGTTGTCATATTCTTATTTATGTGATTTTTTGTACTGGAAGCTTGTCATCTATAACCTCGTTTAAGCATAAAACATGGAAAACTGGGTGTACTCGCAAAGATGCAGGCAACTCCAATTTGTATGCCATAGTACCAATCTTTTGAAACACCTTGTAAGGGCCATATTATGTGAGCGATAATTTACTATCCTTATTAGATTTTTTGAGGGACATTTGTTTGTATGGTTGTAATTGTAAAAATTCCCAATCACCCACATCAAAAATTCTTTCATTGTGATGTTGATATTCTTGTTGTTTCATTCAATATTGTGCCAAAGTCAGGTTATCCTTGAAGAGTTGGAGACCTTGTTGTTGATGCTCGATGTGATATTCCACTGCTTGAACCTTATAATTGTCTCCTAAAGATGATGTTATGAATAGTGAATGATATCCATAAAGTACCATAAATTGGGTCACTTTGGTTGTGGTATGGAGGAAGTGTTATACCACCATTATTACAGGGGTAAACCCATTGTGTTTGTTTATCAGATACAAAACAATGAAGATATCCTCCCAAACATTTGTTCACTATCTTAGTTTTCCCATTAAATTGGGGATGATAAGATGAGCTTTGAGCTAATTGAGTACCAAGTAAAGAAAATAATTTCATCAAAATATTTCCAGTGAAAATTGGGTCTTTGTTACTACAATAATCTTTGGGTTTCCATGTAGCTTTTGAATTGTTTCCAGAAATGCAGTAGCGATTGTACTGGCTTTGAAAAGATGAGATAGTGAAAAAAAGTGTGCATATTTGGTAAGTATATAAATTAACACCGTGATGACACTCTTTCCTTTAGACTTAAGTAAACTTGTGATAAAATCCATTGGGACCTCTTCCCAAAGCTGACATGGAATGCCTAATGGTTGTAAAAGACCCAGGGTCTTAATTTGCTCAACTTTATTTTATTGGAAAACCAAACATTCCACCATAAACTTTTGAATATAAGATTTAAGTCCATCCCAAAAAATTCCTTCTTGACCCCATGGTAATGTTTTAAAAATCCTGGGTTCCCTCCTATATGAGAGGTGTGCAATTCCAAAAGAACCTTTGTTGGGAATTCTTACATAGATATAAGCGGTATTTGTACCATAGTGAATCACTTTTCCAAATAAATGAATCAAATGCACTGGGATCTTGCTGCAAATTTTGAATGAGTGTCCATACATCTTCATAATTCTTCCATTCATCCATTTCTTCAATTATCCAATCAGGTTGGATAATAGAAATGGCACAGAGAAATACTTCAACATCCTCATCCCTTCTTGAGATTTAATTTGTAAAAGAAATTGCTCCCTTTTATGTAGGTGATTTTAAAGTCATAACCCAACATCTTTGTGACTAATTTTTGTTACTCTTCTAAGGATAATATTTTTTCTAAGAAGTATATTTTAATACTATCATGATCTCTTTTTACCTTGAAGTGTCTTCCCATTAGGTAAGGGTGCCATTTCTTTAGTGCATGTAGTATTTTGACATTTCCTTCTCATAAATAGGTTTATGTAAATACTTTCCCTTGATTGGAATAATTTCAAAAGAAATGGGTCTTCCTTCTTGCATTAAAACAACACCAATTTCAATTCCAGAGGCATTACATTCCATAATAAAAGTTTTTGTGAAGTTTGGTCTAGCTAATACCAGAGGTTGGCACAATGCCTATTTAATATGTTCAAAGATCTTAGTTACTTCTAGAGTCCAAAAAAATGCATCTTTCTTTTGTAATGTTGTTATAGATGTTGATATCTTCCCATAATTCCAACAAACTTGCGATAATACCTAGTCAACCTGAGAAATCCTAGAATATGCCTTAAGGTTGTGGGAATTTACCATTCCTTAATGGATTTAATTTTGTTAGGATTTTCCTTACAACCCACATGGGATACAATATGACCCAAATATTCCACTTCATTTACCCAAAAGAAACATTTGGAGGATTTTGCATACATTTTTCTCGTCCAATAGTTTAATCACCCTGTCAACATGTTAAACATGATATTTGCAAGAATTGCTATAGATTAGTATACCCTGTCAAAAAATATTAACTCAAATTATCAAAGGGAGGGTTTGAAAGTGGAATTCATCAAGCCCTAAAATGTGGAAGGTGCATTAGGCCAAAAGGCATGACCAAAAATTCATAATGACCTTCATCAGTTCTAAACATTGTTTTTGGAATGTCTTATGTCTTCATTATAATTTGATGATATCTTGAACAAAGATCTAGCTTTGTGAAGTAAATTTATCCATATAGTTCATCCAAAAATTCATCAATCACATGAATGGGAAACTTATCTTTAATAGTGATCTTTTTGAGGTCTTTATAATCCGAACACGTATGCTATGATCCATCCTTCTTGTGCACCAATACTAGAAAATAGAAAGAACTTTGGCTAGGTTGAATTATACTTGCCTCTAGCATTTCTACAACGATACATTCAATTTCACTCTTCCAGGCATACAAATATATGTGAGGTCTAATGTTTGGAGGAAAAGTTCATGGAATCAAGTGAATATTATAATCATGATCGCGAATAGGTGGGATACCTTTGGGAGTCTCAAATACCTTGGAATGATTGTCAAGTACTCTTTGGAGATCTAGAGAAATGGATGACTTCAATGTTTGAACATCTAGTGAACATTATTTTGATATTACCGCTCATTGTTCATTATTTAAGATATTTTTCATGGAATTAGAGTTTATTATCATCCTAGGTTTCCTTTTGATACCCCCTAATTCAATTTCCTTTCCTTATGAGAAAAATTCAAGAAATGTTCTTGAAAATTAAATGGTATCATCCCCAAAGATTGTAGCCATTGGACTCCTAATACAACATATGCTTCACCTATTGTAATGGAAAGGATTAGAATATTTAATACATATTCCTCCATGGTTAGATTGATATTATGCAACTTTCCTAAGCAATTTATATCTCCTCCATTTGCAACCATCACTTGAAACTTTGGTGCTAGATATAAAAAGAAATGCAATCCCATGGTTGTATTATAATGAATAAAATTATGAGTACTACCCGAATCAATCAACACTATTACCTTTTTATTCTTGATATACCCTTCTATATTGAGAGTTTGAGGAGTGGTAATTCCTGCCAATGCATTACATGATATGGTCAGATTCATTTATTCCTTTTCAATCCCTGAGTTTGGTTCCTAGTGTATATCTTCTTCTTTTGAAGTTTCTTGTTCCTTTTATTCCTCCTCTTCAAAATATATGTAAAATAATTTCTTCTAAGCACACTTATGACCTTTAGTGGATTTGTTATCACAATTGTAACAAATCCCTTTTGCTCTTTTTTCCTCCAGTTTTCGTGGTGTAAATATTATAGGTTATGGGAAGCTAAGAGCGACAATACTTCCCTCTTTATAGTTGTGAGTGGTATACCTCCTTGTTGCCATATTTTTTCTTTCAAATATTTTTTCCACCCAAAATTCATTCTCCAATTATTAAGGAATTATAGATACAAAGGCAACAAAATAAAAAGTTTCTCCAGAAGTTCCAAACCTTGGAGTCACATAAAGTAAGAATGATACCTTGTATGTAGAGGAAATGCAAAAGTTGCATAGGTTAGAGCTAAAGGTTAAATAGTTAGACAATAAGACTCTAATGATAGACACTTGGTTCAAGCCAAAGAAGACATCTGGTTAGATATTAGCCACTCCATAACAATACCAATAACAATACTACATCACAAACAAAGTGGCATGATCATGCACTAGACATAAAATAACTACAAATCAAGCACAAACACATCACAAAATATCAAAAGCACAAGACTAACCATAAACACCATGACTCAATCCCCATGGTTCCCAATGCTTCTAAGGGAAAGCTCAACCTGAGCCTTCTTCGAGATTTCATGGAAATCACCTCTTCAATGCAATCCCTTGCATCACACTACCATAAACACATAATTGTTAGTGCTTAAACAAACATAACAATACACCAGTTACCTTGTCTTGTTGTGCTAAGAACATTGCTTTGTGGCTGAGTACATCCATTCCTTATCTTAAGGGACTCCAATTCCCTTGACTGATCCACATATAACTAGTAACTAGTTGATGTACCTGTCAAATACATGTTCATAACTATAGCACATATCTGCATAATGTCAGATGAAATCAAGTTTAAGAAGACTTCTGGTATGCAAAATAACTCATTCATTTGGAATTATGGTTTCCAAACACGGCCATAGGAATTCTTTCCCAATTCCTTTCTTTTACACTTTTACCTTGCTACAATTGAGGCTTGCTATGCATTGTCACATCACAAATCATTAGCTATATAAACACATCAACTATTACCTTGTCATGCTAATACCAAGCATGTTTCCTGCAATTGTTCACACATGTCAACCATATGTTAGAAATATGAGGACAATCATATCTATCAACCTTTACCAAGACTAACAATCATGTCATAATCCATATTCAACTCATAGTCATTAGAAATGTGCTACAACTGTCACCTACTACACTCAAGTACATATAAATTGTCTCAACACATATGTATTAGTACAAACATCTTAAAACAAGATCATTGGAACACATACTCATATTATGCATGAAACATTCAACCAACTTGCAAACATACCATGTTAAATAAATCAACTAGATGACATAACAGACACCAAACATTCAAACACCAAACATACGGCATAAAAATACTCATACCTTAATGTATATGAGGGGAGGATATCTTGCCTTCACAATCAATCCATATTAGCATGATATATATTTATGACATATGAACTAAAACATAAATAAGGTCATGATATCCATAATAGTCATTAGCTAACGTGTTCACATCACAAACTCATAAACAATTATCATTCATACATAATAATCACATCTACAAAGTCAGTTTAGATTAATATGACATAAATACCATCATATTAACTCATACCTAAATGTCATAACCATAACCATTTGTATAGACCAATACAACTTAGTACGATACATATAACATCAAGATCTTAAACCTTAATCATCAAATTACTAGTATTTAACAACAAGAAGTTATATTATAACATACTCAACAACATATAACATATAACATAATCATAACGAGTTATCTATCATAAATAACATAGAAATGCATACAACCATAGGTTATTATGATTTATGACTATTAGACACATGTGCATATGACTATATAAATCAACTAGCATCTATCATGTATGTAACCATAACATCACATACATGTACATAATCCTAATGTATAAAAACCTAATGCATATAACAATCCATTAACTAACATACCTGGATGCCAAACATACAATACTTGTATGACGATCTACTCTTACCCGCAAAGTCCATTGTTGTAACTTCACTTTAATGATTGGCATCTCTTGCTCTATCTCAGCGAACACATTAGCATCAAAACATACCAATATCATCATGATGACCTAATTGCATACAATGACCTCACAATGCATGTTTAACCTACCATACATGCATAACCATAACCATGACAATGCATGCCTATAGACATGAAAATGCATAACAATGCATGAATATAGACACCAAAACACATAAAAATGCATATACACCCATACACTCATGACAACACCATCAACCATCACATGGAGACATCCCTACAACCATGATCAACACCATGAAAATGAAAAAATCACATGGAATACAAGTATAAGGAACACATATTAAACCGACATGAATGCATGACCAACACATTGCCCATCCAATCCGAGGGGTGAACCATGCTCTGATACCACTATGTAACACCCTCTTCCCACATCTACCAAAGTGACCAGACAATTGGGGTAAACATGCGACAAGAGGCTACTATGATTGGATTCAACCTCCTATGTGACCTTAAGGAAATGGAATCAACAGAAACACAACATACATGCTTTCCACATCAGCTACATGACCCTTGAGAACCATGCCAACACTTTAGGTAGCTTACCTCTGGGTCCCACTAAAGTTTTTGATCACTTGACCTTTGGACACTGTCATGATATGGGCATGCCAACATCCGGGGACCTCTGGACACTTTAACAGGTTTGTAAGCCAGTGTCTAGGGACCATTTTTTCTAGTTTTGCACCAACATCCCTGGGATTTGAGCCACTTTTTCAGGTCCAGAGCCCAGGTCACTACCTAGAATGGAATGGCATCTTCATAGCAGTAAAACAATAGGGAAATAATGATGCAAAATAAATTAATTGAACAAGCCATTAACCAGACCCCTACTAGCCATGATAGGTATTTCGTCAAATATATCATAAACATGTAATCTACAGGTGTAAACAACAAATTTAAGCATATGGATTTCATACTTATCTGATAATTGCTAATAACCATTGTTCTCTCATGTCATTTGCTGCATTATCATCTATTAGGTCAGATATACATTGTCCATTCATTTACAAGTAAAAACATGATGATACCTGTTGATGCCTCGAAAATCGTTGCAACAACATCGGGGAAAACCACCCGGTCCGGACCTTAATGCAACTCCTTTTCCGTTTGGTGTGGTGGCTCTGACTGGAAATAATGGGACCAGTTTCCCAATAATGAATAAAAGGGGATGGATAAATGAGTGGTTTTCTAATAAAATGGTAATGCATGAATGATTTAATCTAAAAAGTAAAAATATGAATAACTATCCTATCTCGGGAAATTTCTTTTTCTAAGTGTAACATTTGATAATCTCTATTCACAAATAAACATATAGATGACTCTATTTGATAAACAAAGACATTCATTCATATAAGAATTACTTTGTTCAAATAGTTGAACAAAGTAATCAATAAAATATTGTTACACTTATCCTTTATATATCACTGATACATATATGACTAAAAGAATAACATCCCTTAAACATCCAATAGTGAAAAATATAAGGAAAGTTGTTGAAAACACATACATATATTCAATGATAGCAAGAGTAATCAAATAACGATTCACATAAAATAATGAAACTAGATCATAGATAGTAGTACCATATGTGCTGTAAATCATTCCCGATATCAATCGCAATTCGAATTCCTTTTCCAACTCAGAGATACTTTCATATCAAGGCAATAGTGCACATCCCATAAAAGCTTCTTCATTAGAATTTGGAATAATGGCCCAGTCTTTATAAAAAAATATACCGGAAGCACAATAGTGCAACTTCCAGGTTCGAGTCTTATACAAAAACTGAGGACCCTTTCTAAATGCATGAAAGGGTCTATAAATACTAATTAAACTAACTAACTACAAAAATAAAATGCTATTTAATTGGTACAACTAGATCTTGAATATCTTCTCCACAACAGGTTTGTTGGTAGTCGGCAGCATGATTCATCACTTCGGCTGTTCTCCCTTTGATCTGAGTTGGCAGATTGCAAGCATCCGTTCCAATTCTGGAGGGCGGCTGAGATGAGAATGGAGCTGAGCCGAGTATGTGGCATCATGTATCTCGGGAATGATACAACCGATTGCATTAGCTGGACACTTGAGGGCGGCTCTCTGGCTGTATGGTTTTACTAAGAACAACCAATAGGTGTCCCAAGTTAAACTTTGGATGCCTGCGATTAACCTTCCATTCTTCTCCAACTCCTGATTGCATGCTTGCTCCAATGTCTTAGCTGATAGCAATTTACCTGGGGTACCTTGTGAAATCATATTAGACAGATAGAGAGTGTTATTGATTAAATCAATTAAGTTACTTATAGATAATCTACATTTGGAAACTTCTCTCTTTGCCTTCATCAGCTGTGACTGCCATTCTAAGAATAGGATCTCCTTGTGTGATTCTAGGATTTTGGGTAGATTTGCTGCCTGTCCCTCACTGGTGTCTTACCAAGCAAGAAAATTTGTCAGGGTCTCGTCGACCTATTCCAAATCCTGTCTAGCATCAACTGATTTATCGATTATTGATGCTCTTATATCAGAAAGGGGCTCAACCTGAGAAATATTATGACATAACAGTCTTAACTGTGTCACCAATGCCTTATTAATATGTAGCACTTCTGTTTTGAAATCGGCAGGTTGTGGAAGACTCTTGAACTTCTCTATTTGAAGTGATAGCTGAGCGATTTTCTCACCTTTCATTTTCGCCATTAGTTCATTCATCGTCTTTAACTTTGCCAATGCTTCTGATAATTTTGCTTTTAAATTGCGCTTGAGTCTATTCTCTGTTTTTCTTCAAGCAACTGCTTATTCAATTGATTATTTAATTGCTGTTGCGTTGATAATTGATGTTCCAATTGTAGAATTGAGGCTTTTGTGATCCATCATATTTGTAAAAAGAGCTTCTGCGTAAATCACATAAAAAGATCATTGTCGACGTGTTTCGAACCAACCAGTGTGGTTCATCATCAGGACAAGTTGAAGAAACAGATCTAGCCTAGCAAGTTAAATAGACTGAGCTCCTTCGTGAAGGACTCTGCATCCTTCATCATGGATCTCAAGGATATTAGGCTGGACCCTGAGGACATTCTTGTCAGCTTTGATGTGGTCTCCTTGTACACGTGCATTCCTATTAAAGAGGCCATGGAAGTGATATATCACCTAACAGATCCGGACACCGCGCATCTGGTTGAGGTATGTTTCACTTCCACATTCTTCTGTTTTGAAGGGGAGTTCTTCGAGCAGACCTGTGGTGTTGCCATGGGTTCCCCCCTCTCCCCGATTGTGATGAATCTTTTTATGGAAGATTTCGAAGCCAAGGCTCTTGCCTCGGCCTGTCTCCTTCCTAAGCTGTGGAAAATATATGTAGATGACACTAATGTCATCTGGCCCCATGGCCATGAGGAGCTGGATCGTTTCCTGGATCACCTCAACAGCCAGTCCTCAGCTATTAAGTTCACCATGGAAAAGGAAGTCAATGGCAGCCTCCCTTTCCTGGATATTCTTATTTCTAGGAAGAAGGATGGCTCTCTCTCCCACGCAGTGTTCCATAAGAAGACGCACACAGAGCAGTATCTTCACGTTGATTCCCATCATTTCCTTGCTCAGAAGATGGGTGTTCTTAACACCTTGGCTACGCGTGCCCTCAGGATTTCGGATAATGAAAGCCTGGATAGAGAGAGAACCCACCTCCTTGATGTCTTTGTGGATAACGGATATAGTAGGCACCTTGGTCGGAAGGCTTTCCTTACAGCTTCCAAAAATGCGTTTATTAAAAAAGAGCCTAAGGAGCGCCATCCAGGTGTCCATCTACCATATATCCGAGGGACCACTGATAGGATTTGCTTGGATCCTTAGAAAGTTTGATATTCCCTCAACCTTCAGGACCTTCAAAACCATTCGTAATTCCCTTCGGTCGGTGAAGGATCCTGTTAACCCCAAAGACATGAAGGGAGTTTATTTGATTCCTTGCTCTTGTGGGACACCGTATATACGGGAAACAGGGCGCTCCATCCACCAAAGAATTTGCGAACATGCAGCGGACCTGATGCATGGAAGAACAAAGTCCTCAGCTTTAGCTGAGCATGCGGACAAGACTAAGCATCATGTCTGCATAGAGGAGGCCAAAGTCATTGTGAGGTTAGATCGATTCCATCATCGCAAGTTAAGGGAAGCCATTGAAATTGAGCGAAGACCCATCAATCTCAACAGAGATGATGGGTGGAAGGTAAGTAGAAGTTGGATCTCTGCCCTGTCGTCTTAGGGTTTCTTCCTCCCCCCCCCCGCCCCTCTGGTCATCCTAGGTGCTCTCTTTGTGTGTGTTTAGTTTAGTCTTTTCGAGTATATATATCGTTGGCATCGTTGTGTTCTTCTCTATTTATTGGATTCCTCCAGTATCTGTTTATGTCTATTATCGTTTTAGGTATTAATCTAATTTATTTTTATGTAGATTTTATCACTGATAAAGGTCCTTTTCCGGTTTTAGTTAGGTTAATATGATTAGTATATCTATATTATGATGTATTATTAGATCTAGTCTTATTTATATTTTATTTGAAAACTAAGTGGCATAATGATAGCTTATATAGACAGATAGTATATCTTGAATCAAATTAAATTTTAATAATTTTTAAATAAAACATATATAATAATGGCTTAAGTAGAATATAGAATTACTTATATAACTTAAATTATTCATTCTAAAGAAGTATTTCAAGCAATAATAATTTATAAGTAACTTTTAAATAACCATTAATATTATGTTATTTAAACAAATAAATCTTTTTTTGATAATATTCATTTTTATTCCTAAATTCTCTTATCTCTAGAAATATAATAATATTATCTAAGTATTATAAATAATAATAGGATTAGATTTATTAATATATACAACTTAAATTATTAATTCATAAATATTAATTAAATAGTAAAATTTTTTAAATAACCATTAATTTATTTAAACAAATAAATAATATCCGCTCCTGTAATTAAAATATTATATTATTAACTTAAAAATAATAATTAGATTAAATTTATTAATATAATTATAGCCTAGGTCCTAGAGTCAAATATAGCTGTTATGTAGCCGTTGGAGTCTCTGCTCAGTCTATTTAACTTGCTAGGCCAGATCTGTTTCTTCAACTTGTCCTGACGATGAACCACACTGGTTGGTTCGAAACGCGTCGACAATGATCTTTTTATGTGATTTACGCAGAAGCTCTTTTTACAAATATAATGGATCACAGAAGCCTCAATTCTACAAGGTCTTTCTTTTTTATTTAAATCCTTTCATTTTCTCCCGTAGAACTTTATTTCACCTAGACTTAATATCTTTCTCCAATTAAGTGATTTAATATGATATTTCTCTCCCATCAAATTAAATCCATTTATTTCTATTTATTTTCTCCTATGGATTTGTAGGATATTTTTAGGGAAGGTCCATCTTAGACTTAACCACCAACAGTTGTTTCCAAGTTGGCAAGAAATCTCCAATCTCTAGTTCTCTTTTTTAAATAATTTTCCAAACAATTTTATTTATTAACAATAATTCAAAGAATTACATGATCCCAAAAGCTTAATAATGACTTACATAGCTCGTTTGTCCACTGATATGTCCATGACTAAAATAACCAACAATATAAGTAAGAAATAGAGGTGTATTACAAAATAATTCATATTGGTATTTTTTATATTTTTTTAGCGAATATTTAGATATTGAAGTATTTATGAGGTTAACGATAAATATCTAGGTATTTGCACTCAAAAATTAAATTTTTGATTCACTATACTTTCATAGATATAACTAGTAGAAGTCGGTGTTTGTGATTGTTCGTGAATCCAATTTTAAACCATCCATTTTGGTAGGTTTTTGGTAACATTGTCCCAAAGGAGTTTTAGCTTATAAAATTTTTACAAAGTTGGGAAGACATATTGAGGTAATTGTTGGACAATTGGCATCATCTGGATGGCTAGTGGTATAAATTGTGTTGGCATTCAACCAAATTAGCAATGAGGTTGGTGGCAACAGATGTTGACATTGATGTCCACTATCCTAGTTGTGATGGAAATTGGGCCCATCATTGATATGCATCGTGTTTCAAGCTCAAGGGGAGTCCCATGGTTGTTGCAGTCTCTTATAGAGAATCATCATAGTAGCAGGCTTGTTGAAGAAACCATAATATGATGACTAATAAGGGTGGGAGTCCCATGCTTTGAAGGAAAATAATTTTTGGATGATTAGTCCAGATTCTCTTGGAAATGAAATAATTGGATAGTTCTTGGAAAGAGAATTCTAACAGTATGTAGAAGTTCAAAAATGGCCTCTTGGATCATAAGTTAGAGTCAATCAATGATCAGAACCCCCAAGGTCATAGTGGTAGAGCTAAAGATTGGTTGGAGACCCTTTGGTGCATCACCAAGTTTTGCAAAACAACAAAACGTAGAGAAAGCATATTGCAGCTACCAAAGAATGGCATCAAGCATATGTGGCATGGAAAATACTGTAGTAGGGAAATATTTCTATTGGTGATTAGTAGAGACCACAACCCACAATAGCCTAACGAAGGTAGCTTGGTAGTGTTATCCTAGTGGATTTGATAAAGAGCTCAAACAAATAAAGCAAGCATATGTGTTCTGACAGTAGAAACAAATGATTGGTTATGGGTGGTCCCCTCTCACACCTAAGACCAACAGAGGTTGCCCAACAACATAACCTTGGTATAACATTAAAGAATTCAAAGGATATTAATGAAAAGACATGGAGCACACAGGGTGGTGGAAAGGATTTCGATTAGATGAGGTAGATCCCACTTAACACATAAGCTCACAGCAACTAACCTAAAAGGTGCACCTCAACGAAATTATAAGGAGATCATTAATAGTTGAGGAGGATGATGGAGGCCTCCACATAAAAACTTAGCTCGCAAGCCCAACAAAAAGGGGAGCCCAGAGGGAATATAAGGCCTCACAGAGTTTTCGCTGGGAGGATAACATTGGGACATGTCAACAAGAAAATTTAATAGAAAATCACTAAGCAAGAGGACCCCACGGGATGCATAAGCCTATAAGTCTTACCCCAAATGAAACCTATGAGTGTTAGGAAATAGCACCAACGTAATGGATCCAGGAGACGAAAATTTTTCTAACATTGGACAGTTCCATCAAATAATATCAGGCGCATCCAAGTATTTTTTATGCGGTGGTTATCATGTGTTATGGTAACCAAGGGAGTTAAGCCACATACAAAGGAAAATAAATTGGGAAGAATAGGATGGAGGCTAAGGTTTTCCCAGGAATTAATCCTTTGGGCACCATATGACTAAGGACAAAATAATTTTATGCATGGTATTTAAGTCCCCAGGCAAGAGTGTTGTGGAGTTTGAACAGGTCGAAAACTACTTTGGTAGGGTTCCTCCATACTTAATAGTTGTGACATAATTGGCTATGGCCATAGTTTGAGTAAGTGAATCTTGGAGCATGATGTTAAAGGCATGGATGAGTTGGTAGTTATTTAAAATCTTGGCTCCTCATATCATGAAAGCAAGTCAAAAATTTTGATTAAGGATCCTTCATATCTGGCAAGTGTGCCATATGTGTCATTGTGGCACATTTTTGGTGAACAGGCATAGAACGGGTTGGCAGCTAGATATTTGATTTGGTGTACAAGGAAAGTATAAATATTGTTGGACCAAGAACCACAAACTAAAGATTGAGTTTTTGACCTTGACTCAAACAAAAGCAAGCCACCTTTGATCTTCCTTACACACTAGGATGAATTAAATGAGAAAAATGGCTTGAGGGCAAATGGATATTTGACCATAGCATAGAAATGCCATGTTGAAGTACAATGTGAGCTCTGTCAGCGATTAAGAATAATGGAGAGCTTGCTAGAACATACATTTTTTACTGTGAATTAATTTTCAGCATGGAGAAATGCTTAGGTTTTCATTTTCTAAATTAATGGTGCTGAAGGGAGCAAGTAACCAGATGTAACAACAACATGGATAGCAAATAAGAAATAATATTTCATGTATTTTGGGAAGCCATGCATGATTATACTCTTGAACAATGAAATTTTAGCACAGGCAACATCATTTCCCATGCAGTAGAGGAACAAAACCAAGGGTTCCAATTGTGCAATTGGGGAAAAAGCAGCGTTATTGCGAGTGATTTGTGTGGGGAACTTAGGTTGTCAACATTTCTGAGAAGAAGCCAATTGTGCTTGTGATGTTGTGAGAGGTTGAGAATGCCTATGCATAGAGAGAGGCTAAGAGCGTGTTTATGCTATTGTGAGATTCCAAGACAGCCTGTGGAACAAAAGGGGCTCATAATTAAGCATGTGTTGTTGAGATCAGAGAGCTAAGAGTTGTAATAATGTGTGCTATTGTAGAATGAGTAGATCATAGAGTGTTGCATGGGTTTAATATAGAGAAGATTGCAAAGTAGAACAAAGAGTTGAAATCGGGCAAAGTGGTTGCTAATTATAGAGAGAAGAGATTGCCTTATTAGATGTTTGTTGGAGCCTACATACAGGGAGTTTGTGCTTCCTTCTTAGTGGATTTATAATTAGATCTTGGAGGTTGGTGCCTCCTACAAGTTGTTTCTTGCATAAATCCAAGAAGCTACAAGTTGGTGCTTGCAACAAATCCTCAATGTTAATGTCTCAGTTGGTGCCTCTAGTAAGTTGATCAGGTGTTTGCACAAGAAGGGAGTTGGTGATTGCTTTCTACTAGTGGTTGATAGAAAACAATCAAAGGGAGTTGGAACTTCCTATGATTGGTGGCTCACAAACAAACATTGATGTAATAGAGTAGGTTCTCTTATTTACATCAAATAACAAACAAGATTTGGTGGTTTTTCTCCCATAAAGGTTTCCATGTTAAACCTCTATGTCTCATGTGTTTGCTTCTCATGGTGGATGTGTTCATATTTGGATTTGATATTTTTCCACATGATATGTTTTTTATGATTATATGGATGGTTTCCAATATTGAATGTTGTATATAAATTAGCACAAAAGTTTAAATTAGCTTGAATATTAATCCACCCCATCCCCCCCAATATTAACATTGTTTCTAATAATTGGTATCATGGTTAGGTTCCTTCAAGAATAGCTTAACCACTTGAAGGTAGAACAAAGGGAAATAATGGATAATCAATTTTTTCTATCACCATAGGCATTTCCATTATTAAATGGATCATACTATGAGATTTGGATGATTAGAATGGGAGCATATTTGATGATCGTCAATAAATATGTTTGATTTCTTATATAATATGGAGAGAAGAATGAGTTTAATGCAGAATCCAAGGAGATTATCATGAAAGGGATATCAAAGTTAGATGTTGATAAAGTCATCCACTGTTCGAAGTGGGTCACTTGGGGTTAATTTTGGGGTTAAAAGCCGAATTTTTGGGGTTAAAGGCCCAAGTTTTGTATAAAGAATGTAAAGTCTCTACATTTTCTGGTTGGGGAGCACGAAGATGTAAAGAGTCATCAAGGGTTTCTACCCTTAGTTTATGTAACTTGTGTTGACTTTATGAGATCCACTCTTAGTCCGTGAACCATGGGATTGTATAAAAAGGGAAGTCTTATAAGAGCCTAAGACTGAGTTTTTGGTTCAGTTGAGATATGTTTTGAGGAGTCATTGAGGTAATGGGTTTGTGAGAGCTAAGAGCGAAGATTCTTAGCGTAGGAGAGTGGCTCTGTAGCTATGTGCACACAAGCTTAGGATAGAAGTCCATAGCTAAGTGCACAGACCCTTGCAGCTGTGTGCACAGGGTAGTTAGAGTCTATAAAGGAGATCTAAACATCAATAAAGAAAATTATTCTAAAATTACCTGTGTATGAGCTATTTTACTTCTGTTATAAATGCATGCGATTATGTTATGTTGAATATTGAGTTTATGATTTAATGTTGTATTGATGCACAAATCTATGTGTTTTACTTTGTTATATGAACGCAAGTAAGAATATATGTTTACGCGAAGACAATTGTAATGCATGTTGAAATTATCCACTACTTAAGCTAATCTAGGTAAATACAGTAGTAAGGGTAATTACGGTGGCATGTAAGTGTCTAAATCACTTATTTAGGGTACACGAAGGATGATCGTAGACCTTCACAAAGGTCTCGAAACCAAATAAGAGAAGTATAATGATAAGCCCTAAAAATATTATCGATTTATGTGAAGGAAGGATTAGGGTATAAAATGACATCACTACCATCTCTGTGTGCAAAAACTTGGTTCCTACATCCCCCCGTACTGCTTCGGGTGAGACTTCAATCCACGCTTCGCAGATTGATGCTGAAAGGGCCAGTAGTGTAGGCATTTTCTTGGCTAAGTAACATTGAACCTAGCTCAAGGCACATCACGCCAACAGCCATTGTGAGACAATAGAAGAAATGGTGAACTAGTAGCATTGTATATATGGAGTAGATAGTAGTGTGGCTCAGGAGAAGGTTGAAAGCCCTTGATGATCAAGCTATGAGTTAGACCTTGTAAGTATTTTTGTTGGAAATGCTATTGAGAAGAAGAGGAGGAAGAATAAGAAGAAGACATCTCGTAGGAAAGTTGCTCAAAAGTTTAAAGATATTTCTTCCAATGAGAAAATAGTTTGGATCTTCACTCCAAGGATGGTGAAGAAGAATAATTGGATGAGAGGACATGCTGCTCGGGAGGTATGATATTGCTCAATCACAATTGTAAATAGATAGATAATATAGCCACTAGAGGCATATATTCATTTTCTGAAGATAAAGTGGGTCATACATCTAATTGTTGTGAAGAGCGACCTACTTTAGTATCGATAGAAAATGAGGGATCCTCTGAAGAAGAAGACAGTATATCTCCTAAAGAGAATAAGAGTATCCCTACTAGTGATGAAGATGGAATACATCTCATACTTGTACAAGAATCGATGGACACTAAGTAATTTATATCTTTTTGGTGACTCAACCAACATGAATGATAATGAAGAAAAGGATCTAAATGAAAGGATCTGCTTTAGAAATAAGTTGACATATACTCTTAAAGAGATCAAGGAGTTATTAGAAGCAAATATAAAGCAAAAATAGAAGTTGAACAAGTATGAGCTTGAGAATGAGAAGTTGAGAAAAACCATTATATATTTAAATGCTCAACAAGAAGATGCTAGCAGATAAAATGGGATGTTAAGTAGTCAGCTAGATGAGAAAGAAGCTTATTGTGAGAGAATATAGGCTGAATTAGTCTCATTGATACATGGCTTAAAAAGGTCTATTGAAGAGCTATCTTAATGTCAAAAGCTTCAACGGGGCTCTAAGATCCTAGATGACATTCTCAGTGAGTAAGGATCTCTCTCATCAAAGTTTGTCTAGGTTTCAAAGAAGAACCAAGCTCCAAGAAGATAGTTGAAGATCCAAACAACAATAAATGGAAAGAAGTCGTTGGAAAGAAGCAACAACAACAAGAGAAGAATTAGAAGTAGGATGTTGAGAAGAAATATCAAGAAAAAAGGATGAACAACCAGAAGAGGTAGCAACAAGATAAAATTATGCAAGGAAGAAAATCAAGCATCCATGAAGGACATGAGAATAAAAAAGAGATATTTTCTCCCTCTAGGACAAATCCCTTGAAGAAAACATATTTTCAACTATCAAAACCTTTTTCATGTTTATTGTTTTTCTTGCAATAATTTCGGACATAAATCCATGGATTGTAGATGACATGTAAGAAAAAAAAATGTGTTAGGTGGAAGCAACCAAAGAATGCACAAAGCACCTAGGAGAAGGCATGTGTGCCACGAGAGAAGTTTTGACAGGAATGCTTCCATGTATAGAAATCATTTTTCTCCATTGCTAAGCCATGTCAAATGTTACAACTGTGGCAATTTTGGGAATAAGGCATCAAGCTTCATATATGAGAAAAAAAAGCATGCTTCTTAGCATATGCATGCAAATGTAGCATCTTGGGTTTTGAAGACAAAAATGAATAATAGACTTGAGGAATACGCGTATGTCTTCAGTACTCTATGTAAAGGGGAAATGCTAAAAAATGGAGGGAGAAATCATCAAGGAGCTATTTTTTCTTTGAAGTAGAACTAGAGAAAAATTAAGACTAAAATGGATTATACTCATATTCCAATGGTAAAACCCTTTATGGTTGTCAATTGCAATGAGTGCAAGCCTAAAGTGATGAATGGGAGTAGTAGTTGAATCAATTATACCATGAAGGAAGAGAAGAGAGGCTATGAAAAGAAGGCTTAGGTAAAAAAAGAAGAAAATAAGGAGGAGTTCCTTCTAGAAATGTGTAACCAAGAGAGAGCCCAAACATGGGAAAAGAAGAAGCTCGAAGGTAATGCCTCTATCAAGACTCTGTTACCCTCCACAATATCCCAAGGCTGAGAAAGGAGATCGATGGAGGTAACCTCAAACCACTTAGGGTTCAGCAGCTAGCCCTGCTAAACCAGAGAGGGATCTCTCTATAAATATCACAACCAAATATGACTAGAGTGAGAAAAATATATTAGGCTAGATATGTTCATTTCTAGGTTTTTGAAATTTATGGTTTTGCTGGATCAGGAGTGAAAACCAGGGAACTAGCTCAAAAGATCAAAGGTTTCAGTTGCAAGAGATATAAAGGAGTAGGGTAGGTATGCCTTTGTGATAATTGGGAGTTTTTTCCATGTAGTGTAGGGTAGAAAAGAAAAGATCCAAATGAGAATGGAAAGCATGAATTCATTTATCATAATATAGGTAACAAAAACATGAAATTCCTAACAAAACAGAGCTTAAACTTAAGAATTTTGTTTAAAACCTCTTAGGAAAATCACTGAAAAAAATAGATATCGAAAGAAGATGAAATTATCATTCATATAAAACTATAACGCAGAGAAAACATTATCATAAACCCACAACACAAGAATTCTTGAATAATAGTTGTAATTGTCCTTTGATTTCTTGTAAAAGAGATAATTGAATACAAGCTCGAAGAGTTATACTCACTGATGTCCAACCCTTTCTCTAACCTAGATTAGGTTAGATATAGATAAAAATATCAATTTCCCCCTCTCACGGGTCGAATCCAACATTTAAGGAACTACTGCCAAGAATATCCCCAACCATAATTAAGACTAGGGAGTTTAGAAACCAACTCCCAATTTGGTGCAAAATTGATTCATTTGATCATAAGTACCTATACAAGCATGAATCTATTTACTTTTTACTTTGACAGACATAATTACACCTCAATGCACCATCAAAACCCCGAAAATAGCAAATTACATCAAAAAAATTCGAGCTAGACTAAGCAAACTGAGAAAAATGAGTTCCAGGCAAAAAAGTAGGGAATTGCCTGTAAACACAGCGTGTCTGGAGAAAATGTAGCATGCTACTTGTAAGTGACTTTTGGAGGGGTTCTTAAGCTCCAAATCAAGATATGAAAAATGTTGGAGAAATATTGTTTTGTCTACTACACCATAGAATATTCAAAAACTGAAAAAGACTACTTCTATACCTCAAAAACCATTTCTCCCACAACTACTCCAAAACCATAGTGTGCCTCTAAAAAAACATGGTAGAAAGGTGTTATTTTGGTACTTTTTTACTTTTTGACCTAGTAAAAGTTGTTGACATGGATCTACAGTTACATAACTTTAATTTTCAGGTCATAAGGAATCCAAAAATGCCAACTTTTCATGATTTGGAAGCCTCTAGCAAAACCG
Source organism: Pinus taeda (assembly GCA_000404065.3). Classification (NCBI taxonomy): domain Eukaryota; kingdom Viridiplantae; phylum Streptophyta; class Pinopsida; order Pinales; family Pinaceae; genus Pinus; species Pinus taeda. Next base: position 169,635 of record APFE030964197.1, on the reverse strand, counting down.
TAGCGTGGGACACGCTACCTTTTTTGCCCAAAAACTGTGTATATTTTCCAAAATTCCCAAAATCTTCAAAAAAAGACCAAAATTTATTCTAAGTGTTTGAAATTCATTCCTTGGAGCTAGATAACTCTTCTTCAAGCTATGAGTGAAGCCTCAACCAACAACTCAAGCTTTTCCCCCTTGTTTTGTTCAATTAGGGTTTTGCTTAGTTTTCTCTTCAAGTTTTGAATTCTAATTCGAGAAACCTTGTTTCTGGTGTAATAATGTGTTTCCATAAGCCTTTGCAAGTTGGTGGCCCTATTGGCCCTTTCAAGGAGCTTCCCTAAGTGGAAATTAACTTTATCCAGCAAATACTCCCTATTTGTCTCAAAATCTTGTTCAATGGATTTGTTAATGTCTTATTGCTCCAAATGTGTATATGGCTCACTCAATTGGTCTCTTTTCCTCTTCATACCCTTGGTTCTAGGCCTCCTTGGCTTGACTTGAACTTTAATTTCCTCTATTTTCTCTAAACCAATGACTTTATTACCTTTTCCTCACTCATCCTCTACACCCATTCTAGGTTTTGAGATTAGAATTTGATTCATTTTGAGTTGCCTATTTTCCTGATGCAAAAATGCGATCATGAAGTTGGCATTAGCCAAATCATCTTTCAAACCTCTAATCTCAAACTCTTTCTCCATGACAAGCCGCTTCATTTATTTTCCTTATTTTTCATGAATATTCTCATGGAATGAAGTCTCATGGTGATGTAGAGATTCTTCCTTGTCAACTGAAGTAGGCTTGGCCTTTCCTCTCCTCTAGGAGCAAACACAAGCCTCTTCCCTCTAATATAGGTCTGATTGATTTCTTCCCTAGGTGTCCTCTTCACTGAAACTCTGCTAGATGAGCCAACCTCCCTTGGTTTGGATGATGTTGGCGGTGTGCTATTGTTAGTAGGCTGACTAGTAGAAGGAAAAAATATTGTGGACTACATGAAGGTTTCCCAGGATATGTTCCTCTATTCAAGATGGTGTAGGACAATTATTTTAATTAAAGCATGGTGATAGAGACTAGCTTGGTGATCATCGTTTCTATTTTTCACTTTCTTTACCATTTTAACTAAATTTTTGTAGAGGTAGTGAGGTAGGTTGAGGCAATGTTGTTGAAATCGCGATTTTTTCATTAAAACGATAATATCGCGAGTAGTACTCGCAAAAAAAATTTTATACTCGATTTTTTCAAAAAAATCGTGATTTTTTCCCAATTTATCACTGGATGTCGAGGATGCATAGTTTTATAAGCCAAAAAATGATTTTTTTTCATTTCATTTGCATAGCTAAGAACGCGAAGGGTAGTGGAGTATTGGAAAGGCTTGGAGCTAAATCAATTGCGTGGAGGAGAAAATCAAAGAGTGTGCTAAGGAGGAGACTCATTATCTCCATAAAAACGGTATGGGCACCAATTTTTTTTTGTTTTCATTATTTTGAAACTTTGTTTTTGTTTTTTTTCATTGTTTTTCGTTGGGTTTGGAATGGGGTTTTTGACGTTTGTCCAATGTAATTTTTTTTTAGTTTTTTTGGTTGGGTTTGGAATGGGGCTTTTGACATTTATCCAATGTATTGTTTTTTTAGTTTTTCTGGTTGGGTTTGGAATGGGGTTTCTTAAAATGTATGTAATTTTTTTTTAGTTTTTGTATAATGTAAAATTTAAAATACTAAATTGTAAGTTTGTAACTTGTAAATACTAAATTGTAATCCTTATTTTCCCATAGGTTCACAACTTCACTGAAACACCATTCAAATTTTCAACTTCAAAGTTCAAAAACAAACATGCCAAGGAAATTGGACCCTTTCTAGGAATTTGGTGAACCTAAAGCTCCAAATGATAGACTAAACTTGACTTGCAAGTTTTGTGGGTTCCATATGTCTAGGGGGGTGTATAGATTGAAGTATCACCTTGCACAAATCCCTGGACTTGATGTAGGGCCTTGCACAAATACAAATCCTAAATTCATCCAAAGAGCCATGAAAGCATTGGAAGCTTTAGACCAGAATAGAGAGGCCAAAGAACAAGTGAAGAGGCAATTAAAAAAGTCAGCTGAAGCAAGTGGCATTGGTTCTACTGCAACATCAACCAATCTGGTAGCTGCCATATCATTTTTTTTCCTCGAACCACACCTGGTTCACAGCCATCTATCAGTTCAATGCTAAAAAGAACTGAGAAAGAACAAGCTGACAAGTTGCTAGCAAAATTTCTCCTTTAGAGTGATATTCCTTTCAGCATTGTAAGGAATAATCCATTTTTCCAACCTGCTATTGATGCTATTGCAACTGTTGGCCTAGGGTACAAAATCCCTTCTTATCATGATTTCAGAGGTAGGATTCTTCAAAATGAAAAGCTTGACTACATGCAAAGATTGGAGGATTTTAGGGCATCATGGGCACAAACAGGATGCACTGTTGTGTCAGATGGTTGGACTGACCAAAAGGGGAGAACCCTTATAAACTTCTTGGTTAGTTGTCCCAAGGGGACTATGTTTATCAAATCTATTGATGCATCCGCACAAATCAAAGATGCAAGAACTTTATGTGATTTTCTAGATGTGTTTATTTTGGAGGTGGGTGAAGAAAATGTTGTCCAAGTCATAACGAACAATGTTGCATATTATGTTGTTGCTGGCAGGATGCTTATGGACAGGCATCCTACCTTATTTTGGACACCTTGTTCTGCACATTGTATTGATTTGATGTTGAAGGACATAGGGAAAATTCCCTTTGTCAAAGATATTGTTCCAAAAGCATTAGAAAATTTATATATAACCATACATCTGGGCTTATCTTGATAAGAAGATTCACCAGCAACAAAGAGTTAGTGCACCCCACCATTACACAGTTTGCCACCAGTTTCATATCTCTTCAATCCCTCTTGAATTCTATGTGGGATGTGAAGAGAATGTTTCTTTCATAGGAGTGGCGTGCTTTGCCAATGAGCCACACACCAAAGGGAGAGGTTGTATGCAGACTAGTTTCATACCAGGAAGACTTCTGGGCGGGAGTGCAGGAGGTGTACACCATTACTAAACCTTTGGTAAAGGTTCTTCAGTTATTTGATGGTGAGAAGCCCGCAATGGGCTATTTGTATGAGGCCATGGACAGGGCCAAAGAAACCATTTGGGCCTACTATGATGATAAGGGAGATGATGGGTTTCAGAGACAACTACTCCTGTGGGGAGTGATTGATGAGTGATGGAACAACACACTCCATCATCCCATTCATGTTGCTGGGCTTTTCCTAAACCCCACATTTTCTTAGGCATGTGGGTTTGTATTTGATGCTGAGATCATGGATGGATTCGTATCCTATGTCCAAAAGATGGTGCGATCTCCAGCAGAACGTATAGAGATCTCTAAAGAAATTGAGACATATAGGATGGCAGGTGACACATTTGGCTTTCACATGGTTGTCACTGATAGGATGATGAAAATGCCAAGTATTTTTTAGTTTGTAACTTTGTTTCAAATTTCATTCTCTCTTCAAATTCCATTTTTTTCTTATGTTTATTTAAAATTTTATTTGTAATTTTGTTGTAGATGCATGGTGGAGAATCTATGGTGGCAGGGTACCCCTTCTGCAAAAGCTTGCCATTCGCATCCTCAGCCAAACATGTAGCTCCTCAGGATGTGAGCGCAACTGGAGTGTATTTGAAAAAATACACAACAAGAAGTGCAACAAGTTAACACTTAAACATTTAAAATATTGAAAATTTCCAAATAAATTTTTGAATTCATTAAACAATATTTTTTTATAATTATTAAATATTATTCCATGATCTTTGTATAGGTTGGAGTCCCAGTGACTTAATGACATGGCCTACGTCTACTACAATATTCGATTGTGGGTGAGGCAACTTGAGAGGACACCTGATGTGGAGGCCATCTCATTTGATGGGATTCACACAACTGTTGCATGGAGGGTTGAGGCCGAGAGGCCTCTCATGGAGTCTGTTGCTGATTGGTTAGTATAGGATGTAGTGGAGGGGGAGGAGGAGGAGGAGGAGGAGGTGACACCACCTACCCTGGCTACCCCTACCACCAGTAGAGGATGTGGTCTACCTCCCATAGCTCCTACTTCTAGTTCTTCAGCTTCTAGAGCACAGTAGACTCCACTGCCAACTCCACCAGCACTAGCATCTACATCTAGAGGGAAAGGGAAAGCTGCGGCATTTTCTCGCAAGAGAGGTAGAGGAAATCAATAGTATTAGACTTTAGTTATTTTCTTCATTTTATTGTATATGGCATTATGACTCATGAGATACATTATTATATTTTTTTTTAATATTTTGAGGCTGAGTTGGGACTCAGGAGTCAAGACTTACTATTCATGACATGATTCACTGTTATGTGTGATTTTAGCACTAGAAATGATATTAAACATCTTATGTATTAGTTCTTTTATCATATTTATGTGTCAATGTATTTATTTTATGTTGTAGATGGTTTAGATATTAAAAAAATTGAAAAAAAAATGAATATTTTTGCACCAAACAATTTTTTCCCGATTTTTTCCAATTTTTTCCTTGCGCCGATATTATCCAGATAACGGTTAATGCAACATTGGTTTGAGGGGATTTAGACCAATGAAGTGCATCAACAATCTGATATGATACTTATACAGTGTTGAAAACCATCTCTCACATGTAAAATATTTCATGAACTTCATTAATGGAGAAAACTTTTCAAGCAATAGTCCAAAAGGAAAAACACTCTTGGGAGCCTCTTTATATTGAATTTTTGTGAAATATTTATAGTTTAGAACATCCAAATCTGAGTGTTTGAACCTTGTAATGTTTACCTTATCACTCCTAATGTTTGTGTCAAAAAGGTTGGTTAACATGGCATGATATCCTACTTGTTAAATTTTCTCACGAAACCCTAAATAACCCACTTTTTGAAACATTGTCTAGAAAATGCTAAAGACCTCAATTCTTTGGTCTCAAGTGGCTCAAACCTTTATACCTAACCTCCTTTATTGTTTACAATTGCAAAGAAAAACCCTACTGTAAGAGATGGGAAAAAATTGAGTTTTAGCGAGAGCAGGGGATTGGGATTAGTGTATTTAGGTGAGGAAATGAAAGGGTTAGGGAGAAGATATGTGGGTAAGAAAAATTGGGGAGGTAGGGATATGTGTTAGGAAGTTTAGGGAGGTGTAAAATGATTAAAATAGTGAAGGGATTTCTGTTGTGAATTTAAACACATTCCTAACCCTAAAACTATCAAAAACATAACATAAAAGTTAAGGTTAGGTCTAGGACTTAGGGAAATGAGGAAGGAGGGATTTGGAAATCTTAGGGGAGGTTATTTTAGTGTGTGGGGGAGGTAAAATGAGTATGGAACTAGGTTTTACTATTTTCAAATAAAAAAATAGTGCTAAACCACAAAAACGTAGTGTGGACCCTAGAAAAAACATAGTGTGGACCCTAGAACAGGGTTTCCCCACTGAAATGTTGGAGTAACTGATGAAAGGAGGTGCATGTAGGCTTTCACTTACTTGTATAAATGATGCTAGAAACCTTGCTTTCTGATGAAAACCCTCGAATGTGCCCCTTTTCTCCTAAAACTAAAAACTTAGCGTGGAGAGAGAAAACACAACGTGTAGGAGAAAAAACGCCTTTGAGGGTGCAGTTTGATGCTAAGGTTGATTTCAAGGCATTTGATGATAGTTAGTAGCTTGATACAAATGAAATGAGTAGGGAAATGTTTTAATGGCCTTTTATAAGCTCAAAATCACTTTTGTGCATATGTCATGGCATGTCATCATTGATCTTCTTGAGAATCTGAAAAACAATATAGTGTGCAGCAACCTTGACATTTAAGTATGCAGTATTAGATCTTCATAAAGAATAAAATTGACTTTAGGAACCCAATTAATACTCTCTTTGATGATGACCTAGGTGGAAATTACGAATTTTTACATGACATTTTGTATGTTTGGCCTAATGGAATGATGAGCAGCATGATGACCAAGACACACTACTGAGAAATTATGACCTGACCATGATAGCATTTATTGACCGTGATAATGGAGAGAGTAGTAATGACCCAGACACACCAACCAATGATAAAATAATTATTTTTAAGACCTACTAAAACCATAGAAAACTTGACCTAGGACCCTAACAAAAACTTTGAAAGAGCATGATTGATCACTGGTGACTGGCAGGAATGACAAACACTAATAGACTAGACCATTAAAGGTCTGGAGGAAGAAAGAGGGCATACTACTTAGGAGGAGTAGATCCTCAATTTATCTTCACTAGAAGAAGAGAGTAGCCTCAAGAGAAGTCGAATAATTTAGATGTAGGTAACTAGGAAAGGATAATAAGAGAGGTGCATCTAAAATTTGGAGGTAGGGTTGAGTCCCCTTCCTTATTAAAGTAATAAATTTGATTATTTCAAATGTATCAACATTGAAATAGAGATGAGAATGTAGTAATATTGGTTTCAGGGGGATTTCACAACACTTTATGTCATGACAAGAAGATGGGATACAACAGATGTTTGGAATGATAGGAAGCCCATATTTAAGTTATGTCCATAGGATCAGTCCCCTTATAGATGCAAGAAGGAAGATGTGTAAGGATCAGAGGAGGTAGAGAGCATTGGCATAGGGGGGTTTCTTTAGTAGTAGTAGCAGGCAACAATTCTTAGCCTCAAGAAGACATGATTGTTCAGGGAATGAAAGGTTTGCATATTGGGTGAAATACCCTTATTTCATTTAAGATTGTAAATTTAATCATACCTAGTAATATTGTGTTCTTGAACAAAATTGGTATTTCTATGTCAATTGGTGGTCTAGGTTCAAGTGGAGCAACCTTTTTTTGTGTAAGTGGGCATTTCTTTCTTAGTAGGAGCTATAAGAGTTTTCTTGGTACATTGTCCAATTTGTATCAACTTATTGGTGAAATTGGTATCAGTTAAGCAGTAATCCCTATTTTTAGGAGCATGATATCAGGAGAGAGAGTTTAGCATACTCATGAGAAGTGAGCATAGTATTAGTAGCAACAACAACAGTAGTGAAGAGCAAGCCAAAATGCATCACTAACAGTTTGTATTTGCATGCAACAACAATATCATGAGCAATTTTAGTTGGTATCAATTTCTCTTTAATTGGTACAAAAGATGCATTGGTAGAAATAATACTCAACGAAAAACCATAATATGAGGAGAATTGGATGGGAATTTAAAGAATACACAGTATATGTTCAAGGGGATCATATCACATATGTCCATGTCCTAGAGCAATAGTAGCTACAAAATACATAAGGACATGTTTTACTAATACTTGATTCTTACAGATTCCTTGTTTATGGTGCTTGTATTTTAGTTTGGATGACAGGCTTCAAGTGCCCCATCATGAATATATTATCCCTTGAAGATAAGTATAGGGGAAGAAGAAGCAGCTTGTAGCCATTTTCCATTGATCTTAAATGGGGAGAGTAAGTTTTGATGGCCCATGTAGACGAGAGATATCCATTGGTGGCTCATACAAGGAGAAATGTGGAAGAAACATTAGGATTGGCCATTAATGTGGATAAGTGATGAGGTGTTGCCATCAATGCCGAGGGGGGTGTTGTTGGACAGTTTTCATTTTCTAGATGGCTAGTGGTAGCAAGTGTGTTGGCATTGATGTCAACTATATTAAAATTAAGGTTGGTTGTCTCGCATGTTGGCATTGATGTCAACTAGATTAAAATTAAGGTTGGTTGTATCAGATGTTGGCATTGATGTCCACTACCCTAGTTGTGATGGAAACTGGGTTCATCATTGATGTGCAAGGTGTATCAAGTTTAGGGGGAGTCCCTGTTGAAAATAGCAACAAGAAATGTTAAAAATAACATCTAGAAATTCTAATTTAATTTGTCCTTGAACTAAATTGGGAATTAAATTGCAATTCTATTCTCATAGCACCTTGTAGAAGTTGACTAAGTTAAGTTGACTTAGTTGGCTCAAAAAATTTGCGTTGGATGTCTATCTAGATTCATGTATATTGATCCCCAAATTTGAAGGGCTCAGGTTGAGTTATTTTGAGTTGTAATTAGATAACTCAACCTAACTAAGTTATAGTCATTTAAACTAGTTCAAATTGTTGAAGGAACTAGTAAAGGTCTAGTAGTGGAGTAGTGCACTAGCGCATCACTAGTACCATGCCAGTTAACTGAAGATTCACTCACAAATAACTCATGCATGTCAGTTCAGAGAAAGAACCAGTTGAGATTAGAGTTCAGGGACAATGTATTATTAGTTGTACAATTCTATGAATTTTATAGATGGTGCATGCAATCAGTTGAGGACCTATGTTTGGATTACGCAGTTATGGAGATGGAATTTTCACATTAAATAGAGGCTAATTCCATTAGGGATTGAAAAAGGAATTAGGAGCTTGAAAGGCAGCAGATTTGGCTAAGTGTTAGCTTGAGCTGATTTGTGAACCAAAGATTTAGATTGTACTAGTGAAGGAATTGTTCAGGATGAACAAGCATTGTATTTTCTTCTCAGATCTTCTAGTTAATGCAATATAGATAGTAAAAGTTTTTAGTAGTTTCTTTCCCCAGATAAATATTGTGCTATGTGAGATTGATATTCTTCCTTTTATTCTTATTGTTTTCATCAACCAATTTTACTTTCTGCTAAAGAGTAGAGTAGATTCTTGTCTTGTGTTTTAGCATATCACATAAGTTGTTGAATCTACAATAAAAATATTCATGGTATCGGAGATGAAGACAATATAGAAGAGGAGAATTCGAGTTTTTTGTGCAAGTGAAAATCGAATTTGAAAATACATACTTCAAAGAAACAATATGTCATTCTACGGTTTGCAAATTGACTATGCATTGGAGGGAAACTTGAATTACATGGCTTGGAAGGATAGGATGGATGCAGCGTTGGAATAAAATGTCCTCAAGGAATTCATAGGCCATGACATTCCTAACCCTCCAACATCGAATGCTAAAGATCTAGTTGAATGGAGAAAGTTTGTGGTAAAAGCGAGAATGATTATTCTGGAAGAATTTTGAGACCACATTGTCTCGAGTCTCCATGGTAAAGATACTCCATGCTAAATGTTAAAGGCATTGACAAACTTGTTTCAGAATAGCAGTGACCATAGGAATTTGGCACTAAAGGACAAACTTAGAAAGATCAAGATGGAGAAGGGCAACCCAATTTTGAATTATTTGACCAAGTTCACCCATTGTTGAGACGAGCTCGGAAGTGTGGGGATTACTATTTCCGAATATGATATGGTGAACCTAGCTCTTCTAGGACTTTCCAAGAGTTGGCATAGTTTTCGAGACTCTCTTAATGGGAGGGAGAAGATACCAGATTGGGAATGACTATGGTCAGATTTGGTACAGGAAGATATTTGGCAAAACACCAGAGATGGGACCTCTTCCAAAGAAGTGGAAGAGGAATTTGCATTAGTGAGAAAAGAAAATAAATCCAAAGGAAAGAAGTCACAAGGTAAGGTGGGAAGTAAGAATAAGGACTTGTCAAAAGTCAAGTGTTTTCACTGTCATGGGTACGGGAACTATGCCATGAATTTCCCATAGAAGAAAGCAAGCAAGAAGGAGCCAGTAGTAGGTGAATCTCTAGCTTCACAATTCAAACTTGATTCACTCTCATTACATGCATGGCCAACACTGTAATGGGAATCATGTGGTATCTCAGCAGCAGTTCCTCTTTCCATATGACAGGGAATAGAGATCTCTTTAGTGACTTTGAGGACAAAGACCTCAAGCAGAACATAGAGTTTGGAGATGATGGGAGGTATAGCACTACCAAGATTGTTACAGCTACCTTTCAAAGGGAGTCTGGGTCCCCTCTTAGAATCACAGATGTCATGTATGTTCCAGGACTAAAGAAGAATCATGTTTCCTTCGTGTTATTGGAAGACCATGGCTATGATGTCATTTTTAGTAAGGGAAAGGTTTTCCTGAGACACATCACCACGGGATAGGTGAAACAAATTGGTGTAAGAGTCAAGATCCTCTATTCTCTCAAGGTTGAAGATGCATGCAAAGCCTTGAGGAGAAAGGAAAAGGTTAGAGACTTGGTGATTGAGAGGGAGAACAAATTACCCCTCAACATGCAGCCCCTAGAAGAAGCCTCATAAGCAGTCTCAGACAGTTGTGGAGTAGCCACAATTAGAGGAGTTGAGAGGAGATTGAGTGGAGAGATCCACTCTAGCAAAGAAGAAGCAGACTCAGAAATTTGTGGAGCAACCACAACTGGAGAAGTAGAGAGGAGACTGAGCAGAGACATCTACTCAGGTAGAGACCTCTACTAGGGAGAAATTTTGAGCCAAGTGGGCTGAGGGAGCACATGTAGCCATACCTCTAGGTGAGAGGTGGGGTGATGTGAAGTAATAGTCCCAAGAGTGAAGAAATTTGGGTAGGGCCCATTGAGAGGTTTTGTCTCATGGATCATTACCTTGCTACAGAAGCCCATAATACACAGTAGCAAGATGGATCAATTGTGGTTGATGCAGTTAGATATCAGAGTGACAGAGGAAGAGGCTAGTAGTAGTCAGATACTAGGGAGCGCATAGTAGAGTTGACAGTAGTATAGATGGCACAGAGGTAGAGTCAACAAAAGAAAAAAAGTTTATAGTCGATAGAGGCAGAGCTAGTAGCAGTGAAAAAAGCTTATGGTAGATGTATCATACTGATTGAGTTTGGATTCTTTTTGGTTGCAAATGTTGTAGTAGCAACAACAAGAGTGAAAAGTGTTGAATAAAGAACATTCCAAAGGTATTGGATTGGGATAGATTTTAATTCCTTTCTTGTTGAGAGGGAGTGTTGAAAATAGCAACAAGAAATCTTAAAAATAGAATCTATAAATTCTAATTTAATTTGTCCTTGAATTAAATTGAGAATTAAATGTTAATTCTATTCTCATAGCAACTTGTAGCAGTTAACTAAGTTAATTTGACTTAGTTGGCTCAGTAAATTCAAGTTGGGAGTCTATCTAGAGTCATGTAGAGTGATACTTAAATTTTAGTGGCCCAGATTGAGTTCTTTTGAGTTGTAATTAGATAACTCAGTCTAACTGAGTTATAGTTAGTTAAACTAGTTCTAATTGTTGGAGGAACTAGTAGAGGTATAGTAGTGGAGTAGTGGACCAATGCATCACCAGCACCACACCAATTAACTAAAGATTCACTCATAAATAACTCATACATGTCAATTCATAGGAAGAACTAGTTGAGATTAGAGTTCAAGGGCAATGTCCTATCAGTTGTATAATTTTCTAAATTTTACAGATGGTGCATGCAGTCAATTGAGGACCAATTTTTGGGTTATGTAGTTATGGAGAGGGAATTTCCACATTAAATAGAGGCTAATTCCCTTAGGGATTGCGCAAGGAAGTAGGGGCTTGAGAGGCAATAGATTTGGCCAATTGTTGGCTTGAGATGGTTTGTGAAGCAGAGACTTAGATTGTACTAGTGCATGATTTTTTTAGGATGAACAAGCGTTATATTTTTTTCTCATATCTTCTGGTTAATGCAATATACATAGTTAGGGATTTTAGCAGCTGTTTTCCCTAGATAAATATTGTGTTATGTGTGATTCATATTCTTCCTTTTCTGCTTGTTATTTTCATAGATCAATTTTGGTTTTTATTGAAGAGTAGAGTAGATTCTTTTCTTGTGTTTTAGCATATCACATAAGTTGTTGAATCTACAGTAAAAATATACCGTCCCATGGTTGTTGTAGTCTCTTGTATAGAATAATGATAGTAGCATGCTTATTGAAGAATCCATAATATGATGATTATGATGGTTTGGATTCTCATTCTTTGGAGTAAATTTTGCCTTAAAATATTATATTATATGCTCCTGGAAATGAAATAGTTGGATAGTGCTCAAAAAGAGCTTTCCAACAGTATGTGGAAGTCCAAAAATGACCTCCAAAATAATAAGTTAGATCCATTCAAAGATCAGAACACCCAAGGTCATAGTGGTAGAGCTAAATATTGGTTGGAGACCCTTTGGTGTGCAACCACATTTAAAAAAATATCCAAACATGCCTAAAGAATAGCAGAGACACCAAAGAAAATCATTGGGCATATGTGGCATGGATAACAATGTAGCAGGGACATATGTCTATTAGTGATTGGTAAATCCCACAACCCATGCTAGCCCGACAGACATAGCCTAGAAGTGATATCCGATGGATTTGATATAGAACTCAAACAAATCAAGTGTGCATACATGGTCTGACAGTAGAAACAAATGATTGGTTGTGGGTGGTCCCCTCTCACACCTAAGCCTGGCAGAGGTTTCCTAGTGATATAATCCCAGTGGAACATTAAAGAGTTCAAAGGATATTAGTGAGTTAATGTGGAGCACATAGAGTGGTGGAAAGACTTTCTATTGGATGAGGTGGAGCCCACTTAACACATACGCCCACAACAGCTACCCCAACGGATGCATACCAATGAAAATATAAGGAGCCCTGTATGAGTTTATTAGGATGATGTAGAGTAGGAAAACATGTCATGATGTAGTGAAAGAGGTTATTACCTCAAGATTCATTGGGAAGGCCCCACATAAAAACTTAGCCCACAAGCCCGATAGAAAGGTGAGCCCGAAGGAAATATAAGGGCACACAAAGTTTTGGTTGGGAGGATAGAACTAGGACACGTCGTCAAGACAATGCAATAGCCAACAATCAATGAGAGATTGGAGGGAGCACCCCACAGGACGCATAAGCCCATAATTATTACCCTAGAGGAAACATATGAACATTAGGAAATAACATTGAGGTGACAAAGCCAGAAGACAAAAATTTTGTTGACATTGGACGGTTTCATCAAATAACACGAGGCATGCCAAAGTCTTGGTTTTGTGGTGGTTTTCATGTGTTATGGTGACTAAGGGCCTTCATTCCATATACAAACAAAAAGACACCAGAAGAAATAGGATGGAGTCAAAGGTTGGCCTAGGAATTGGTCTTGTCGGCATCATATGACTAAGGACACAAAGATTTTATGTGTCATGTTTAAGTCCTCTAGGCTGAGTGCTATAGATTTTGAACTAGTTGGTAGCTACTTTGGCAAGGTTCCACCATACTTGATAGTTGGGACATAATTGGCTATGGCCATAGTTGGAGTGAGTGAATCTTGGAGCACAATGTTAAAGGCATGGATGAGTTGGTAGTTTTTTAAGAGAATAACACTTTGATCATGAAAATAATTTGGTATCTCTAATCAAAGATCCTCCATACCTAGCAAGTGTGCCATATGTGGCATTGTGCCACATTTTTTGTTAGCACACATAGAAAAAGTTGGCAACTAGATATGTGGTTTGATGTCAAGAGAAAATGTGGAGATTGTTGCACTAAGGGCCACAAACTTTAGATTGAGTTTATGAGCTTCACTCAAACAAAATCAAGCCACTAAATTAAATGAGAAAAATGGCCTCAAGACAAATGGAGATTTTACCATAGCACAAAGAAGCCATGTTGAAGTACAATATGAGCTCCATAGGAAACTAAGAGGAATGGAGAGCATTTTTAGAGCACACAGTTTTGGCTGTGAATTAATTCTCAGCATGGAGAAACTTTGAATCAATGGTATTACAATTAGTAAGTAACCAGATTTAACATCAACATGGATAACCATGCAGAAGTATAATTTCACGTAGTATGGGAAGCCATGTGTGAGTACACTCTTGAATAGAAAAATTATAGCACAAGTGACATCATTTCTCATTAAATAGACGAACAAATCCAAGGATTATAGTTGTCAAGTTGGGGGAAAATAAAAATAGTTATTAGTGAGTTTTGTGGGAAGCTTAGGGTGTGAGTGTTGTTGAGAAGAGGCCAAGTGTGTCTATGTTTCTATGAGATGTCGAGAATCCCTATGGATATAGATAAGTAGAGAGTGTTACTATGTTATTGTTAGGAGCCAAGAGAACCCGTGGAACAAAACAGGATGAGAGATGAGCATATGCTACTGAGAGAGAGGTCTGAGAGATATAATAATGTGTTCTTCTATAGATTGATTAGAAGATAGAGTGTTGCATGGGTTGAATACAAAGAAGGTTGTAGAGTACAACAAAGATCCGAAATCGGGAAAAATGGTTTCCAATTACAGAGAGAAAATATTGCCTTATTGAGTGTGGGTTGGAGCCTACTGGTGAGCCTTGGTACTGCACCAAGAATGTTGCAACTCCCAAGGGTTCCTCAACTCAAATTATCAACCTGGGGTTTATAAAAACTTAGAGGTGGAAGTGCTATATGCACAATAGATTGGATTCTACTCATGCCACCCTCAGTCATGACATTAGATCAAAGTGCTCAAAGACCATTCCTCCTACTGAACTCTAGTGAAATCATTCTAATGAAAGCATAATTGAAAACTAATTCTAGCTATGAAAGCGGAAATTGCAGATGATCATTAATCAATTCATGAAAGGACAAGGGCTAATATACTTGCAAAAATAAAGCTACTTATCTTTCATATTTCATCAAGATACCAACATAATTTCATGTATCATATACCTAGTTCACACTTGCTTGAAAATCAGAAACCTAACTTGCATCATACTTGTGATTAAAAACCTAATTCTACTTTGTTTTACAGTGAGGAAAAGGAATTGTTGGAGTGGAATAGGAGCGTCCCATGATCATCCAATCACAACTTGTGGTCATTATTCATCTTTACTGAGCTAAAGTTGAAGTGGGGATCAAAACTGGTAAAGAAAAATGGTGCTATAGGCTTGTTACAGGTTCTGCTACAGGAGGTCATGTATTTCCACAAGAGGTGTTGTATTGCTACAAGAGGGCCTATAATGTTATAGGAGGGGTTCTGAGAGGAATTTTTGGGTGAAAATGATGTCTTGAGGGTATGGATAGGTGGATGGAATTTAAATAGAATGAAATCAGGTTCGTTTGAGCCCCATAACCAAGCCCATGACCTCTCAGAGGTTTTTCTTACACTAGGATGAATGCTCATAGTATCCTAAGTTTACTAGGAAAAATGACTTATGGAAATAGAGTACTAGGACAGAATTGAAGGGTGGAAAGTGAAGATGGAGGAGTCCAAGATGAAAGTGGGAAAGGTGCCCTCCCCTGTATATCAACACGGCCCTGCAACCAGCCACATGAACACATCCATTGACCATTAACAAAGTGATATGATCTATGATGGAAAATATGAGTTTAATTTAAATAACATCTATTTTATGTCATAACACCACTCTAATCATGAAATTGACTTCTAACCTACAAAAATAAAATGTAAAGTAGAACAATTAGCATCCATCTATTTCCAAGAAATCATAAACCTAATATTTTTGGACTGAGATTGTGAAGCCTTCAACACATTCTCCCAAAAGAGAGGTGATGTAGAAACTTGCAACCCCATGTTTTTATAACTTAACCTCTACTCAAATGAAAGAAACTATTTACTACTTGGAATAAAAACAAAACACAAGTACAAAATAGGGAACAAAGCCTCTTGGTTTGACCCAAACCCAAGGGTCTCAGCCCTATGAAACTAACTCAGATGTAGCTTAATAACCAACTTATCATTATTATAAAATAAAGGTCTCATACATCACATCAAAGTTCAAAATGATAATCTCAAGCTCTAAGCTCAATAGCTACACCTAGATGAATCAAAACTTTGAATCCTAATGAGTTTTTCATCTTTTTTATTTATAAAAAAGGGTAGCTAATAGCATCTCCCTTGAAAATAGGATTGATTCCCTCCTTGATCTCAGAAATGGTGGATCTTGTCCCTCTCAAGCTTCACTTGTACTATGAGTTACTCAGTGACCAATGAATTCGAACTGGTTCAAGAGGATGTTGTGATCCCAAGTTGAGTTAGGGAGTTAAGGAGTTGGACAAACCCCCTAGTTCCTCTCCTAGTTGTCTCCATCAAGCCCCTGCATAATAATTGCCTCAAAAAATTTTTTCTTACTATTAAACAACATTAGGCCACATACTATGAAAAACTCCTTTTACCCCTTTTGTGAAGCATAATATAACAAAAAATGTTAGTTAATGTGATAAAATGATAGTTTTAAGGCTGGAGGATTGCATGATGATCTTCAAAATATACCTATTGATAGGACTTTTAATCACCCCCTGCTGAAGGTTTTTTTCATCCTATGAGAACCTTAGTCATCCATGTGAAGCTCTTTCATGGCTTTGGTGGCCTCTTTGACATCCCAATGCTACTCAGATGGTGTGTCCTCTTGTGGGTAAAAACTTGCATTTGTTTCTATATTAGTCCACTCCCTCTACTCTTTTGTTTCATCTCTTTCTCCTTGTAATCCTAACAGCAAGGGTGGACTGAGTTTGATTCCTATCCACCTTATTTTCATCCTTTGCATGATTATCTTGTACAATGGTGTTCTCTCCAAGACATTCCTTAGCCTTTCAAGAGAGTGCTATTCTCTGACTTGTAGACTATGGGGTAAGGCATGCCATCTTCTCTGGCAAGCTTATAGATTCTCAATTCCCAACTTTCTAAAGGTGTCTTTAAAGTGTAGAATGGATTTATCCTAGGTAGAAATGTATTTGGATGCTAAAGTAGCATCATTAGAGATGAGGTTTTCATTGTTGATGATGGCATTGGGGCTCACTAGCATTGCTCTGATATATAAGGGTTCATTTTCCTCCTTTGTCATTACCTTTTTCACCTCCTCAGCCCTTGTCTCCTCATGACTCAACCAATATGATAAATCCATTAGTTGCATATATCCCAATCTTGAATTTGGATCCCAAAAATTCAGATTTGTTAAAGTGAAATTATGCATATAGAATTCAGCTAACTTTTCCCTATCTTCCATACTAGTTCAGTTGCAAAACTCAATAAAATTCTTGTAGTCCTAAAAGGGAAGAGTCCCATATTGTGAAATATTTTTTATTTGGAACTGCAACCACTATTCTTTATGGAAGAGATCATAATATTTTGGTGGTTTCCTGCATTGCAAGGCTTCCATAGAGAGACTTGCCATGGTGACAAGTTTTGTTTCTTTCTCCTGCAGCCTCTCTCTCAACCTATTATTTTATGCTTGTAGTTCCTCCTTCATAATAGACTCCCTTAGTCTCCAATCACTTAATTCTTTACCCATTTCAATTATTTTATACTCCACGAGGCCCACATCTTCCACATTCTTGGATTTGGAAATTTGCATCCACCTGTGGGTAGACCCCTCTCTCGAGCTCATAAAGGAGCGGGATTGAAAAAATTTCAATGATAATCCTTCCTCCTTCAATAAATTTGTAGTAGGACCCCAAGTTAGGTTGTGTTTCAAGCTTTAAGAGCTCTTGTAGGTTTTTTCCAACTAAATTTGAGGTGGTTTCTTCCTTTTGTAGCTCTTTTATATGCTCATGTAACTTCCTCTATTCTTCTTGTAGCAAACTCTATCTCTCTTGTAGCTTCTCCCATTCCTCATGCAACTTCTCTTCTTCTACTTTCTCAAATTGAACTTGTGTCCTTAGCTTATTGAAGGTCACTGACCTAGTGGTTGGCCTACCCATAAATGCTACAGGTGACTTGGTTTTGGTTTTAGGAGGAGTGACCTCCTTAATATTTCCTTCATTGGGTCCTACTTCTTCCCTTTTACTTGGTGATTCATCAATAATTATAGGGACCTTTGTAGGAGATTTTGGTTTCCCTTATCTAATTCTAGTTCTCTTACTATTTCGGAAGTACATGGGACCTTGTCTTGATTTCTTCCTCTTGGGATTGATAGGAGCGCCCAATGTATCCAATCTTGCAAGTACTTCCTGTTCAGTATCCCTTGGAGATAGACTTTCTTGATGTGATTGTTTCTCTACTCCTTGGGGTTTAGAAGTCTCCTTGAGGCTTACTCTTTCTTCTACTTGGTTCTCCCCCTCTTATCCTTTAATTTTTGTTTCTCCTTCCTCTATCTTTGCTAACTATTTTTCCTTTTTTTCTCTCCTCTTCTTTTGTTTTTTCTATCTCTTCCTCCTCTATTTTTTCTCCTTCTTCTTCTTTTGTTTTTCCTTCTTTACCTCCAATGCTAGAAGTTGGTGTTTCTCTAGGTGTGATGGCTTGGGTTTCTATGAAAGTATCCCTATCCATGTCCACAATTTTAGTCCATAGCACAAACATCCTCAAGGGCTCAAAGCATCCATCATTATTAACTTGATGAGGCCATGGTGACATAAGTGTTGGTTCTTTCCTTCCCTCGCCTTCTCACTCATATCTATGATTGACTATAGGAGGAAATGGGAAAAACTAATTCTTTGAGGGAAACGAAATTTTTCCTTAAATCTCATCTCATGGATATATATGAAGTGGTAGGCATAAAACACACTCAATATCCCTTCACAAGATATATACTTTATGATATGGTAAGCTACCTCATACCAAGGGTAAGGTATAATTTCTCTTCTTACTCCATTCTTATCTTCCACTTGATTCTCTTCTGAAATGAAACAGTTTTCCTAGTTGTGACACTCACTACCTTGTTTTATTTGCTCCACCTAATTCCTAAAGGTAAGGTGTTCACTCTACTTATAGTTTCAGGACTAAGAGAGATGTCTAACCCTCTGACAATAGTAGTGGAACTGTCTTCCTCTTGAGAATGTAATGCCATGGAAAAATCATGAGCAAGATAATCATCATACCCCTTTAACAACTCAAAGAAACCAAAACATTGGTGTCTTTTGAAGATGTCTACTACATGAGGGTGTTGGTGAATCCTCTTGGTGTCTGAGGGTTTTTTCTGTTAAATTTTCCCCCCATTTCTTCTATTATTCCTCCTTGGTGCTATGTAGGTGTGGAATTAAAAAAAATCAAACAATCTCAGTGGTGAAACAATTTTAAGTTTCTTGGTAGTAGTGAGGGAGAAGGTTGCTCAAATTTATATCAACCAAAATAATGTTCTCTTCTTTTAACCACAACAATTTTCAAAAATACCTCCTACTACTCAATTGACTCTTACAGACTCTTAATTTCAAGCATACTTCTCATGCAAATGGATGTAGAAATAAGGAAGGAGGGTGTCACTTACTTCTTGTCAAACTAATTGTGTGTGAATTATGGTTTTGAGACAATTTCGAGCCATTGTGGCTCCATTTTCACATTCCAATTCCTCCTATAGCTCCTCTTGGCCCTCCTCTATAGCACTTGCAGGCCTACCTATAGATTCCTCATGTAGCACTTATAAACAGAGTTCGAAAATTCTTGGTGGCACCCTAGGTGGTTTGATATATAGCTCATCCTTCCTCTACCTATTTTTGTAATGAGTGATGGTGCAAATGAAGTCGAGCCCAGTACATAATATCCTCTTTGGGTTAAAAGCTCAAAGCGCTCTAGTGACATGGAATTAACATGAGTTTCCTCTTTTGGGCTGTTTTCCCCACTCCTTGTAATAATTTCTATCTCCTCATGATTATCACCCCTTTTCGAGGACACCACCTCATTTTGAGTTGACATATCTACGTTGTATGGGTGACTTAACACAAACTTAAGTTTACTATCTCAAGGGGGCCAAGTTCACTAGCCACCTCTAGCCTATTAAAACACCTCTCTCGACCATGACACATTTTAGTCATTTTATGCATAGGGAAGAGGTGATGGTTGCAATACCTGAGTCTTTGGATAAAATAGTTGCATATGGTTGCATGTTGGAGCTAGGCCATTTAACATTATGATCAAGGGAGTTGACTCTTTGACTCATTTCCTGTGCATGTCTTCATACTTGATGATAGCTTGACTATTGACTTTGTTGTGTGTGGGTAGGTACCTCTATGATGTCTAAGTTGTTACTATTGGTGAAAATCCTTCCTAAGGATGATGTGTCCCTTCCTGGTTTCATACAAGGCTCCACCATGCCTTCTGGTGGTGGAGAAACATATTAGTGACTTCTGTTGTGACTTCACAGGCTAATACAGGAGGAGTTTTCTTCATGTAGAATTCTTTTGATCCTCCCTTGAAGTCTTCAATTTGCATGATGGTGTTTATGGAGGTGATTACAAGCCATGAGGACATGGTTAGAGTTTTGAGGAAGTAGTGCAGACATTGGAGAAATAGAAAATAGTGACTTATGTCTTTTTTAGAGGTAGGATAGAGTGGAAAATTTGAGCAAGTTTTGGTGAAATGGGGTGGATGGGTGATGGATTAATGATGAGTAAATCATTGGAGGAACCTTTTTATCATTTCTTAGAGGCATCATGGTATTCTGGGCTATTCTCCTCATTGTATTCCCCTCCTATAGCTTCACAGGCTCCTCTTGTAGCAATATAGATCCTTCCTATAACATCACAATGAGGAGGTAAAATTTGAATTCTTGTTGATTGGATGGTGGAGAGAGATGGTTATATGAGTGGAGAGTATGGAGATGATGTGTATGGATGGAAGTTTAGATGAGATCTGGCAGGTTTTGTCCTGTAGCCATGAAATTTTGCGCGCAGTCCTACAAATGAAGAAAAAGGTTAGAAGTCATGGCATAAGCCTCTTCCCTATGTTCCTCTTCATCTTTTTTTCTTTTTCTTTTTTTCTCTTTTTTTGAGACAAACAAGATAACTTTGTGGAGGCTTTCAACTTGCATTGCTTCCCTAGGAGACTCAAAGGAGGTGTTCACCTAGGGATATTTATTTTTTCTTCTCTTTTTTTCTCCTGGGCTACCTCAAAGAGAATTTCAACCATGGATTTCACCTTATATGTCTCATAGAGGTTTTCATCCAGGCTTTTTTATAACTTTTTTTCAAATTTCTAAGAAATTTGTGGACTGAAAGTTATGAAACTTCCAATCACATTTAAATCCTTACTGATTGAACTAATAAATTCTTAGTTGGATAGAGGTCTTCTATATAGCTTCAACCTATAACCATTTACAAGTAAGGGAATCCCTTCCTCATCATTGGTTCTGATCTGGACATATACATTTTCATTACAATTTTCTACTAAGTATGGACCCAACCATCTTGTCATTAGGTTCCCTTTGAAATATTTGAACCTAGAATCATATAAAAGGGCTTGCTGAAGCCTCAAAAAATGTTGCAACAACATGGGGGATGACCACCCGGTCCGGACCTTAAAGCAATTCCTTTTCTGTTTGGAATGGTGGTTCCAACTGGTTCAACTAGGTCCAGTTACCTTCTCTCAATCTCCAATGGCTTTAAAATATGACTTTCATTCACCAATGGAAAAGAGACATCAAATTGACCCTCTTGCTGATCAAGCAAGAAAGTAACCCTTAAGCTGACTTGGAGCTCAGCCAATCCACTAATAAAATTTGCCTCTTTGAGAAGATGACTTAAAAGAATGTAGAAATTAATCTAAATGCAAACTTGTTCTAAGATGCAAGCAAAAGAAACTATCTTAATCCTATCTCAATTAGGCAGATATGGATCCAACCCAACCAAGAGCAGGCATTTATAATATTGGGATTGAAATATGTCTTGTTTATAATGAATATCATGTTAATGAAATAGTTCAATTAACTGACATTATGGATAGCAAAACACATACTATTGAGACCTTTTAACTAAAATAATCAATCAACAACACTCAGGAAAAAGTTCTCAGAATGATCTTGATCATTTAATCAGTAACTTGAATTATTAAACAGTAATATGCAGAAGAAGTTCACAACATATAACTATTTATTCATCCAATATTAAAAGACAGATTTATGAGTAAATAGTTACTTGGAAATTAGAATTTAGCCCGTAAAAGCAGAGATAAATAACAACATAAATTAGAAGCAAATTACCCATACCGACAAAAGTGCACAAATATTTAAGTAAATTGACACCATTCTTGTTATTATAAAATAAAATCAGCATTTAAAATAATAGTATTCGAAATACTGATTTATTGAATCCATTTCTCCAGCTCCGGTCTCTAATAATCCTTTACAATGCTTGAGCTTCTGCTTTCAAAACCAGAGCTACAATAGTGCAAACTCTGTTCATTATACATAACTCAGAATGTAGAAGAAAAACCGCAATAATCTCCAAATCTGAGATTCCACTCCTCCCACCTACAACTGTAAATCCCTATTACAAAAGTGCATTTAGAATTCAAGAATTGCAGAGGAGAGAAGCCCTTATTACATTCTGCAATCTGCTATTTATAATATTTGCAAAGGAATTCTTGAGATGAAAATTTTTTAAAGAAAATTTACTCAATCACTTTTATTTGCTAAAAATTCCAATCTCTTAATTGCTGAAGCATTCTCATTGATTAAGATCTTTTCTCCATATCTCTTCTACTGTTTTTCTACAAAAAGAAATCAAAATAAATTAAGATGCAATCAATACAATCAAAATATCATTTCTGGAATTTAAAATAAATCCAATCAGATTCTATTTAAATAAATAATTGAAAATAAAATATAAGCTCTCTATTGATGCCTGAGATAGTTTAATTGGCCAAGGATATTATTGATGAGTGAATCTGTAATTACAAGAGGCTTAGGACAAATGAAAATGCAGAAAATAACTCAGAAAAATTATTTTGTTTTAGAAATACGGAGCTTGATCTTCTCCCTGATTTTTGACCCAATAAATGATCAAATCTGTTAATAAAACCTCCTCGGAAATGTTTTCCTTGATTTTATCTTTCCAATGAACCGTCCTATGCCTCATTTGGCCAAGTATAATTCAATCTATGAGCCTCCAAAATTGATGAGTGAAAACTAGCACAATTCTGGAATTTCTATTGTTGGGCTAAAATTCAAAATTTAATTGGAAATTTAATCCTAAATTAGAATTCTAGTTATTTAATAATTAATTCTAAATTAATTATTAACTAACTAACATATAAAATAAATTCTAATTAATTATCATCTAATTAGAAATTAATTAAGTTACAAAAATAATTAATATACAATGATTTTAAAAAGTTAATTTAAATTATAATATTATAATTCAAGTTATATTAAATTATAATAATATTAAATTATAATATAATTATTATAATATAAAATATAAAATTAATTAACAAACCATTGGAATCAATCCAAACCCAAAATCTATAAAACAAACCATTGAAATCAATCCAAACCCATTAATTCATCCACGTGAGTTTGTGGAGGGATATGGTGAGTGGAGTGTAAGGTGAGTGTGACATGAGGGTGAGTGAGGTGGAGTTACAAGAGGCATAAGGGGTGAAAAAACTTTAAATTTTTTTTAACACATCGCATTTTCCAATCGCAAATCCTTTAATGTTTAAGTTGACGAGCTTGTTAAAATTGTGATATGCGATATGCGATGTCGCAATATCGCATCGCATGAAAACATTACATCGCACATTCTTTTAGAAGGTTCATTGTAATCTTGCAATATCAGTGGACCTGATAAATTAATAAGATAAGGTTAATACTCATATCGGATACAGAATAAATGTGAGAATAACTTCAAAATGAAATTCATGATTTAACTTTTATCGCATCGTATGAAGGGATTTTGTTGAGGTCTTGATTCGTTATAAATTTTGCAAAGTGCAATTTCAAATGGACACGATCGTATTGTAAAATTTTTATCTTTTATTTTATTTCAGATCGAAGCTTAATAGGGTTTGTTTACGTTATAAAATGAAATTAAGCGGGGTTTGTTTGGAGTGGTATTTTTCTATTTAAACCACAGCTGCTTTAATAAAAATAAAAATTAAACTACAACCACTTTGACATTCTGGGTTTTTTGAAATTAGTAATTAATTTGAGAATTGGAGTTAATTACTGAAATCCCAATGTTTCATGATTTGGTTGTATAAGTAAAAATAAAAAATGTGAGTGAGAACTAACTAAGGGTTAATATTTAAAATAAATGCATTATTGAACTAATTTATGTACAAAAACTGGAATATTTAAGTTTTATGCATTTTTAACCCAAGCGACATAAATGGTTAGACTTCAAAGGAATGTCGTTCACGAACCAGTTGACCAAATGAGGCGAAACAAATGTCAATGAGAAGCTTATAAAAAATCAATTCTAACAAAGCAATCAAAACAAGAATCGAAAGGAAATGAAAAATTAACAAAAGTGTAGGATAATCAACTAAATAAAATTGCTAAAAGATGTTTAGTCAAAATTTTATAGAAAGGGTCCCCATTATTTGAAGTGAGCACATCAATAATGGGGGGTTTGTGTTTTTACCACAATAATGGCGACACACGGGAGAAGAACCAGTTATCTCTATTTGATGAAATTTTCCTAAAATCAAAGTAAAAATAATTAAAGAAGAGAAAATTATGCTTGAAATGCTTGAATAGGTTCATTAATCTGAATAAAAGCAAGAATCATCTAACTGTAATTTTCTTAAAATTCCTCATAAATCAAAATATTTAAAAACTCTATATCAGTCCTTAATTAGTTGTAGAGATAAAGCAAGGGTCACTTTACAACTTAGATTTTTAAAATATACTCATTTGTCACGGGTAGAGCCACTGCTACAAGCAAACATCTATAGTTTCGATATGGATACCTTTTAATCACCAATGATTTAGAATCTCATCTCTTTAAGAATTATTGACCTAGAGATAAATCCATTGATATATGTTTATTATTTATTATTTATTATTTTTTTGTTCCTAAAAGCCATTGTCCTGGTTTGGTAACCAAATAGTTGACAATGCCATTCACTGGTTATAATTGGACTTAAGAAGCTGGCTCGTGATGAGACCCCTTGTCTTATAATTGTTTGCAATCATAAGCCATTACCCTAGTTTGTTTAGCAGTGTTGGTAATGTCAGCCTATTTTTCCCCTATGATCATGGTAAGCAGGCTCATGATGAGACCTCTTATCTTTTAAGTTTAAATATATCTCTGGATTATACTCTAGAAAAATAAGACTCTTTGGGATAGGGAGAATCATTGACTCCTTAAGAGTTAAGAATGACAATTTCAGAGTTAAATATGCTTTGATATAAAGTGTCTTTACTTGGTTAAAAATAACTTTTTTTGACTGATAATAGAACTTTGAAAGAACTTAATAAAATATTGAAATCTCGAAATGATTACAATTTTGATGAAAACGAAATTTCTCTAGATTTTATGATACTTTGTCAACTTCTCTAAATTGGTAATCTCTTCCTTAAGTATGTTTACCTTTATAACAAGAAAATCAAACATTACTAAGAGATTTAAGGAAAAGCTAATAGGTGACTATTAACAATTTTTCTCCATGTATGCTGACCATTGTTATGTAACAAGTAGGTCTTCCACATAAATCATGACAAAGTCACCAAAATCAAAACTAAAAACCAAAGGAAAATAATTATTATGCTAAAGTGAGAAAAGAAATCAGCAAACAAAAATGAAGAAACTGAAAAGTGAAAAGAAAATCCAAGTTTTGAAAGATAAACTCAAACAAGAATGTTTATATCGATGTCTCAACAATATGAAGAAAACGAAAATAATCGTGTAATCATTCCTTCTTATGTCGAGATTTAGAAAAAATCATACCTTGCAGTGTTGTAAGTGTTTTAGGTTTTTTGGATAGTAGTGATGATAAAATTCAGCCACAATGAAAACTTTCTGTCTGATATCAATCTTCATGTTTACAAGCATCATTTTAATCATTTTATAATAAAAAAATGAATTCTTAAATAAACAAGCTAAAGGTTCAAAAACTTCCTGGTGTAGTTGTTTCGATGAAGATTATCGTTGCTTCTTGAAATTAAGCCAGGAGAAGAGTATGGACTTTGAAAATATGATCCGGCAGAGGATTAAAAGTTTCAAATGGAGAAATGCAAAACAGATTTATATGTCAGAAAAACAAAACTGAAACTAAAGTAACGAAATGGAAATTAATGAAAGTGGGTACATGAATCTTACCATTGGATATTTGCTTTTGATCTTACCTGAAAGATATCGGTTTCTCCAAACTAGCTAACTTCTTATTTTAATTAACATTAAAAACATGAAGAAGTCAAACTAATCAAAATCCTATAACCCAAAGTCATTATTTATTTTATTTAAACTAAAGCAAGCAGTAAAATGCAAAAATGGAATGCTTAGTGTTTAAGGGAAAACAAATGCATCAGAAATTAGAACGAGAATTTGCAGTAACAAATGTTTCTCATAATATTATAAGTTTCATATAAACTCCATGATTTTATAAATTGTCCAGAATCAAGACCAAATCCAAGATAATAAAATTTAAATATGAAGATAGAGAGGTCTTGAATTCCATTTTTAATTATGGAATTATATATTTAAAACTGAAATATATGAGAAATCAAAATGATTTAAATACTCTGCAAATTGGTCATTAACTGCTTTCTTACTATCGAAGCTCGCTTTTAAAATAACATATTGTCGTATCGGATGATTCGCATCACATGTTTCTTCAACCGGCTTCAAGTTTAATTTGCAAGACTTCACCTTTGTGGTTATGCCATATATTGATTAAATGTTAATGGCTCAGATGCATGCATTAGAAGCTATCACATCAGAGATTGCAATGGCAAATTGCCGATATGAAAACATGCAATGAGAAGATGTGCAATGAAATGGAACAATCGCATCATTGAAGAAATATTATATCGGGGATCAAGGAATATTTACACTGTGTTTCCCACATCGCACATCGCACATTGCAAAGTCAGAGATGTGATACGAGCATAAATAAAAATGTGATGAAGAGATTATGATATTGGCTATTGTTAATCGACGAAGTTAATCAGCAATTGGCGAACATTTGGTACCCGATGTAATACAATATGATTCTTGTGATGCCGATATGCAATGAAGAGTGGACCCAATAACTTTATGATTAAAATTTAATAACATATCGGATCCGAGACACTGACCCTTTTGAATTTATGCTCCTATCATTATTGTGATTGAATGGACGCGATATTTTATAAACTTAATTTGAATTTCATATCAAGCCTAGAATTACGTGTTCATCGTAATATCTGTAAAGTCGTTTATTGGAGATCGACGTTTCATGATAATGGAAGTATATTCAACTGCAAACCTCTTATATACGAAATACGATATGACATATGAGTGAGGTAATACATTGGAGATCTTTTATGAACAATTTGTTATCAAAAATGCTAAGAGCCACTTCTAATGAAATATTTTGCTACAAATGGTTGTGATATGGATGATGTGATTGACAAAGATGAGCAGGCTGAGAATATTGCAAACATTTTGACTGAAGTATCAGCAATATGACTCAAGTTGAATCCTATGATATTGCTTGAAATTTCAATTGGGTTTTCTGATGGTTGAAAGGAAAGTTAAAAATGTTCAAATTCTAATGAATCACAAAATAAAATTTCCATGAACCTGTTGCAAATTTGAAATGGGTTTGCTGCTTACTTCAAGTTTTGAAAACAAATGAAAACTTGTAAATAAAACAGAACAGGAATAAAAATAAACTGAGGAAAAAAGAAACTAATAGATGAAAATGAACTTGTAAATGCGTACCTCGAAGGAAATTCTTTGTAGCTTTTACCTCATGAATCTTCAATTTTTTCTCCTTTGATTTATCAAAATTTTAACTTTGTTCAAAATCATTTCATCATTTATTCTAAATCAAAGTGTGCAATCAGCTAAATAAAAAAAAATTATTCATGTTCAAGAAATATAAAATTTACCAGAAATAAATATGAGACTATGCTTCCCTTTTGAATTGCAACAACAATTTAGTACCTCTGCTCATTCTGAATTAACTTGAGAAGAATCTGTATTGTTATAGTGATTGTTCAATAATTCCTTTAATAAATGAATATGATGTGTATTACAGTGTCAAATAATAAACTAAAGATCAGAATGGGATAAAGCCACCAATTGTGAAAAAATGTCAAAACGGATTTGAATGTGTGCAAACAGCAAAATGGACATCCCTAAGGTCAGCTTAGCAAATTTTGAGGCAGATAATATGAACTTCATATGATTACCACGAAAGGTTAAACTGACTAATAATGATTGAATTAGAATTAAGCTTATCATAGACAGTCATTTTTTCCACAGGATAGAGATATCATGAAGCTTTATGTCATCAAAACCATCAATATATAAATTTCAAAAGAAAATCTTAGAAGGAAACCTTGAAATGAAGAAAAGTGGATTTGAGGTGATCAGTGCTAAGTGCAAATTTAATTGAATTTAGTCAAGACACTATTCAAAATACACTGAGTAGAGGTATTACTGCAAAAAAATTTAAAAAGGAAAACAAGAATTAAAACTTTCTGATAGGAGGAAAATATTTCACTGAAAATGTATATGATATGAGAAGGGCTAATTGCTTTGTCTTATTTTTATCTACAAAACTGTTGAAAATAAATTAACTACATTAATTCTACTCCTATTCTAACCATGTACATGAAAATGACTAGGTATAGTCATATTTCCAGTGTAACCATTTTCTCATTTTAATTCCTGCATGTATGTACAATTCAAATGTTAGTAATAAAAATACCAATCTGACTAAACTAAGGAAGATAAATCTATAATCAGAATATACAACAATTGTTAGAAGCTTATTTAAAATCTCCTTCTCCTGAAATTTCCTTTCCAATTGAATACCAATTGGATCATAGAAATCTGGATGGATTTCTATTAAGGATTGGGAAATGTTCAAAGGAAGAGATAACAGGTTAGATTGTGGATATGAGCTTTTAGATTCAAAAGCCTAGAAGAAATTGTTAGTGTTATGTGTAAATGTTAAGCTATTGACAATCTTCCATGAAGGAAAACTTTCCAAATATTTTTCAAATGTATAAATGAAAAATGGGTGGAAATCTTTCAAATGAAATGGAAAATTATTAATTAAATTAGATTGTTGGCAGATTTCTAAAAATACATTCTCTTGTTGATATTGCCTTTGAGAAGATCGAAGCTTTTGATAAAACATTAGCATTGATTGAAATTGAAATTGAAATAGCTTTTGATGCTCTTGATTATAATATAAAACTTCAATTTTCGAACAGGGCAATGCATCAATTGAATGTTTGATAGTAAAGTGCTCAATATGCCAGCGTAATGTATCAAAAATCTATATAAAAAAATTTGAAAATAAATCTGATTTTATACAAAATAAGTGAGGAAACAAAAATAAAATAAAATCACTATTTGTACAACTAATGTTACAGCACAATTGGGATCGTTTTGAAATAATTTCTTTTTCACAAAGATTGGCCAGAATTATGGAATTTGAGTAATTTCGAATTCCAACTTGTGAATTAGAAAGGGAATTATGATTATGAACAAGAATGAAAGTTTGATCATGATATGAATCATAAATTGGAATATTTTCTCGAATAGTGAAATCATGAAGATAATTTTCTACTCTAGAATGAGGATTGGTTGGAATAATTTCTAAATTGAAACATTCCTCATTCTCAAATGTTATTTGAATTTTATCATGAGGATTCTCTTGAGAAGAATAGAAATCAACATCTTCTATGTCAGAGTAATTATCATAAATGACTTCACAAGATTCTCTAGAATTCCCTTCAATCTCACTCAATATATCCAAACAAGGAGGAACAAGAGTTTCATGTTCATTAATGGCAAAAGAATGATCAATAATTGTTTCTCTATCTTGATAAAAACTTATTGGTAATTAATTTAGACCATATTGTTTATTTTCTAAAATATCATTAATACCAAGAGGGGATAAATTACCATCATTAAAAATATCAGGATAAAGGGAAAAATGTGAATCTGAAATAATGCATTTAAAAATGTCTCTATTTGATAATTCTTATACATTATTCTCATTGTAAATTTCACATTCTATATCATTCCTTTGTGTGCTCATGCATTCTTGAAGAAGGCTACTTTGCTACTCTGATTTCGGCATTTATTCATCACGCAAAAATTCAGAAATTTGTACAACAGTTTGCATTTAATTATTTACTTTGATTGCTTCATGTACTTGTTGATTTCCAATCTGATTTTCTGAATTTACCTCAAAGAAGCTTTCATATTTCAAGGTGGTTTTTTCTTCAAAATTGTTGTTGTTGTCTTCTTGCATTTCATTAGAAATATTTTCCAAGCTTTGTGAAACCTCTTCATCACAATTTATTTGCACATCCAAATTAGAATTCTCATTTATGTTGGAAGGGGATAGAACAAAGCTTGAACTAATTTTATATGGATTGGGAATGGGAAGAAGAGAACAAATATATTCATACCAATCTAGTAATTCTTCTTTCGTAGGTTTATCTTTGACATTAAATTTTAAACAATTCAAATGAAATCGAATATTAAAATCTCTAACAGAGTCATTTTCATTTCGTAGACATTCAATTTCATCACATACCTGATCATAATCATAGTGGTCGAATTTACAAATGAAAATTGTGACAAATTGATCCCAGCTATAAATTGAGGCAACCGGAAGAGTTCTACACCAGTTTCTGCCTTCTGCCGCAAATGTGAGAGTAAGAAGTCTACATAAGATGCCTTCATCAATTCCTTGAAAATCATAATTTGAAACATTTTGAATAAATTGAAGGACATGATTAAAAGCAGAAGAATTTTCTCTCACCATTAAACTTTACCTGAGATAAGAGTCTTACCACTTCGGGTGGAGTATTGGAAGATGCACGTCCATGGATACAACTCCAAATTGGAACTTTAAGAAGAGCCATAATGATTAAATAAAATTTTAAAATTGAATAGACTCCAACAGACAATATGCTTCAGGCCCTCCTTCTAACGCCATTGTGTTGAAGCCTTGAAAATCGTTACAACAACATAGGGGATGACCACCCGGTCCGAACCTTAAAGCAGCTCCTTTTCTGTTCGGAATGGTGGTTCCAACTGGTTCAACTAGGTCTAGTTACCTTCTCTTAATCTCCAATGGCTTTAAAATATGACTTTCATTCACCAATGGAAAAGAGACATTAGATCGACCCTCTTGTTGATCAAGCAAGAAAATAACCCTTAAGCTGATTTGGGGCTCAGCCAATCCACTAATAAAGTTTGCATCTTTGGGAAGAGAACTTAAAAGAATTTAGAAATTAATCTAAATGCAAACTTTTCTAAGATGCAAGCAAAAGAAACTATCTTAATCCTATCTCAATTAGGCAGATATAGATCTAACCCAACCAAGAGCAGGTATTTATAATATTGAGATTAAAATGTCTTGTTTATAATGAATATCATGTTAATGAAATAGTTCAATTAACTGAAATTATGGATAGCAAAACACATCCTATTGAGACCTTTTAACTGAAATAATCAATCAACAACACCCAGGAAGTTCTCAAAATGATCTTGATCATTTAATCAGTAACTTGAATTATTAAACAATAATATGCGGAATAAATTCACAACATATCACTATTTATTCATCCAATATTAAAAGACAAATTTATGAGTAAATAGTTACTCATAAATCGGAATTCAGCCCGTAATAGCATAGACAAATAACAACATAAAATAGAAGCAAATTACCCATACCGACAAAAGTGCACAAATATGTAAGTAAATTGACACCATTCTTGTTATTATAAAATAAAACCAGCATTTAAAATAATAGTATTTGAAATACCGATTTATTGAATCCATTTCTCCAGCTCTGGTCTCTAATAGTCATTTACAATGCTTGAGATTCTGCTTTCAAAACCAAAGCTACAATAGTGCAAATTCTGTTCATTATACATAACTCAGAATGTAGAAAAAAAACATCAATAATCTCCAGACCTGAGATACTACTCCTCCCACCTACAACTCTAAATCCCTATTACAAAAGTGCTTTTAGAATTCAAGAATTGCAGCGGAGAGAAACCCTTATTACATTCTTCAATCTGCTATTTATAATATTTGCAAAGGAATTTTTGAGATGAAAGTTTTTTGAAGAAAATTTGCCCAATCACTTTTATTTGCTCAAAATTCCAATCTCTTAATTGCTGGAGCATTCTAATTATTTAAGATCTTTTCTCCATACCTCTTCTACTATTTTTTCTACAAAAGGAAATCAAAATAAATTAAAATACAATCAATAAAATCAAAATATCATTTCTGGCATTTAAAATAAAAATCTACTCAAATTCTATTTAAATAAATAATTGAAAATAAAATATAAGCTCTCTATTGATGCCTAGGATGGTTTAATTGGCCAAGGATATTATTGATGAGCGAATCTGTAATTAGAAGAGACTTAGAACAAATGAAAATGCAGAAAATAACTCAGAAAACTTATTTTGTTTTAGAAATTCGGAGCTTGATCTTCTGCCTAATTTTCGACCCAATAAATGTCCAAATATGTTAATAAAACCTCCTCAGAAATGTTCTCCTTGATTTTATCTTTCCAATGAGCCTTCCTGGACCTCATTTGGCCAAGTATAATTCAATCTATGAGCCTCCAAAATTGATGAGTCAAAACTGGCACAATTCTAGAATTTCTATTGCTAGGCTAAAAATCAGAATTTTTAATTGGAAATTTAATCCTAAATTAGAAGTTCTAATTATTTAATCAATTAAATCTAAATTAATTATTAACTAACTAATATATACAATTAATTCTAATTAATTATCATCTAATTAGAAATTAATTAAGTTACAAAATTAAATTAATATACAAATGATTTTAAAAAGTTAATTTAAATATAATTAATATTATAATTCAAATTATATTAAAATTATAATAAATATTATAATTATAAAAATTAATTAACAAACCATTGGAATCAATCCAAACCCAAAATCCATAAAACAAACCATTGAAATCAATCCAAACCCATTAATTCATCCACGTGAGTTTATGGAGGGATATGGTGAGTGGAGTGTGAGGTGAGTGTGAGGTGAGGGTGAGTGAGGTGGAGGTACGAGAAGCATGAAGGGTGAAAAAACTTTGCATTAAATTTTTTTAACACATTGCATTTTCCAATCACAAATCCTTTAATGTTTAAGTTGAGGAGCTTGTTAAAATTCCGATATGTGGATGTCGCATTATCGCATCGCATG
>APFE030964197.1:90633-124147 GCA_000404065.3 Pinus taeda | reverse complement strand
TGGGATCTTGATTAGTGTCTTCTCTCTGATAGTTCCTGCTTCCACTTAGAGAATGATGATCTCTTACTCATCCCTAGTCGAAAATAGAGAGGCAAGTGTCAGAGGGGAAGCTTCTGGAAGATTCCATGATCTTCCACCACGCATTTTTTTCCTTGCCATTTGTCCATTCCCGACCATCACACCGTACAGAGGAGAAAATCAGTATGCATCGCACCTTGTACACTGGAAAGGTGATATGCATCGCACCCTCTGCATTGAGCTTTCAGTATGGTCCAGTTTTGACCATTTATGAGCAGTTTTCAGTGGAGAACTTATGGGAGATGATGTAATCAGTTGACCTTGTTCCTTTAGGAAATGAAGCAACACTTTTAGGAACTTAGGAGCCCTCAGTTTATGGATATTTATGATTGGGGTTGAAGTGCCCAAAAATGTCTATAACACCTGATTTGGTAGCCAGATAGTTGACAATGCCATTCACTAGTTATAATTGGACTGAACAAGCTAGCTCATGATGAGACCCCTTCTCTTATAATTGTTTGCAGTCATAAGCCATTACACTGGTTTGTTTAGCAGTGTTGGTTATGTCAGCCTATTTTTCCCCTATGATCATGGTAAGCAGGCTCATGATGAGACCTCTTGTATTTTAAGTTTAAATATATCTCTGGATTATACTCTAGAAAAATAAGACTCTTTGGGACAGGGAGAATCATTGACTCCTTAAGAGTTAAGAATGACAATTTCAAAGTTAAAGGTGTTTTGTTGTAAAGTGTCTTTACTTGGTTAAAAATAACTTTTCTTGATTGATAATAGAACTTTGAAAGATCTTAATAAAATATTGAAATCTCAAAATGATTACAATTTTGATGAAAACGAAATTTATCCAGATTTTATGATACTTTGTCAACTTCTCTAAATTGGTAGTCTCTTCCTTAAGTATGTTTACCTTTATAATAAGAAAATCAAACTTTACTAAGAGATTTAAGAAATAGCTAATAGGTGACTATTAACATTTTTTCTCCATGTATTCTGACCATTGTTATGTAACAAGTAGGTCTTCCATATAAATCATGGCAAAAAGTCACCATAATCAAAACTAAAAACCAAAGGAAATAGTTCTTATGCTAAAGTGAGAAAAGAAATCAGCAAACATAAATGAAGAAATTGAAAAGTGAAAGGAAAATCCAAGTTTCGAAAGATAAACTCAAACAAGAATGTTTATATCAATGTCTCAACAATATGAAGAAAAAGAAAATAATCGTGTAATCATTTCTTCTTATGTCGAGATTTAGAAAAAATTATACTTGCAGGGTTGTGAGTGTTTTAGGCTTTTTGGATAGCAATGATGATAAAATTTATCCACAATGAAAACTTTCTGTCTAATATCAATCTTCATGTTTCCAAGCATCATCTTAATCATTTTCTAATGAAAAAATGAATGCTTAGAGAAACAAACTAAAGGTTCAAAAACTTCCTGGTGTAGCTGTTCAATGAAGATTATCGCTGCTTCTTGAAATTAAGCCAGGAGAAGAGTATGGACTTTGAAAATATGATCCGGAAAAGGATTGAAAGTTTCAAATGGAGAACTGCAAAACAGATTTTTATGTCAGAAAAACAAAACTGAAACTAAAGTAACGAAATGGAAATTAATGAAAGTAGGTACATGAATCTTACCATTGGATAATTGCTTTTGATATTACCTAAAAGGTATCAGTTTCTCCAAACTAGCTGACTTCTTATTTTAATTAACATTAAAAACATGAAGAAGTCAAACTAACCAAAATCATATAACCCAAAGTCGTTATTTATTTTATTTAAACTAAGGCAAGCAGTAAAATGCAAAAATGGAATGCTTAGTATTCACGGGAAAAAAATGTATCAGAAATGAGAATGAGAATTTTCAGTAACGAATGTTTCTCAAAATATTATAAGTGTGATATAAACTCTATGGTTTTATAAATTGTCCAGAATCAAGACCAAATCCAAGATAATAAAATTTAAATATAAATATAGAGAGGTCTTGAATTCCATTTTTAATTATGGAATTATATATTTAAAACTGAAATATATGAGAAGTCAAAATGATTTAAATACTCTGAAAATTTGTCATTAACTGCTTTCTTACCATCGAAGCTCGCTTTTAAAATAACATATTGCCATATCAGATGATTCGCATCACATGTTTCTTCACCATGCTTCAAGTTTAATTTGCAAGACTTCACCTTTGTTGCTATGCCATATATTAATTAAATGTTAATGGCTCAGATGCATGCATTGGAAGCTATCACATCGGAGATTGTAATGGCAAATTGCTGATATGAAAACATGCAATGAGAAGATGTGTGATGAAATTGAACAATCACATCATTGAAGAAATATTATATCAGGGATCGAGGAATATTTATGTTGTGTTTCCCACATCACACACCACACATTTCAGAGTCAGAAATGTGATATGAGCATAAATAAAAATGCCATGAAGCGATTACGATATCGGCTATTGTTAATCAGCGACGCTAATCAGCAATTGGCGAACATTTGGTACCAGATGTAATACAATATGATTCTTGCGATGCCGATATGCGATGATGAGTGGACCCAATAACTTTATGATTAAAATTTAATAACATATCGGATCCGAGACAATGGCCCTTCTGAAGTTATGCTCCTATCATTATTTCAATTGAATGGACGCGATATTTTAGAAACTTGATTTGAATTTCATATCGAGTCCGGAATTACGTGGTCATCGCAATATCGGTAAGGTCGTTTATCGGAGATTGGAGTTTCATGATAATGGAAGTATATTCAACTGCAAACCTCCGATATGCGAAATGCGATATGACATATGAGCGAGGTAATACATCGGAGTTCTTTTATGAACAATTTGTTATTAGAAATGCTAAGAGCTACTTCCGATGAAATATTTTGCTACAAATGGTTGTGATATGGATGATGTGATTGACGAAGATGAGTGCGCTGAGAATATTGCAAACATTTTCACTAAAGTATCAGCAACATGAAAATCAAGTTGAATCCTATGATATTGCTTGAAATTTCAATTGGGTTTTCTGATGGTTGAAAGGAAAGTTAAAAATGTTCAAATCCTAATGAATCACAAAATAAAATTTCCACGAACCTGTTGCAAATTTGAAATGGGTTTGCTGCTTACTTCAAGTTTTGAAAACAAATGAAAACCTGTAAATAAAATAGAATAGAAATAAAAATAAACTAAGGGAAAAAGAAACTAATAGATGAAAATGAACTTATAAATGTGTACCTAGAAGGAAATTCTTTGTAGATTTTACCTCATGAATCTTCAAATTTTTTTCCTTCGATTTATCAAAATTTTAACTTTGTTCAAAATCATTTCATCATTTATTCTAAATCGAAGTGTGCAATCAGCCTAAATAAAATTTGTTTATTCATGTTCAGGAAATATAAAATTTATCAAAAATAAATATGAGACTATGCTTCCCTTTTGAATTGCAACAACAATTTATTACCTCTACTCATTTCGAATTAACTTGAGAAGAATCTATATTGTTATAGTGACTGTTCAATAATGCCTTTAGTAAATGAATATGATGTGTATTACAGCATCAAATAATAAACTAAAGATCAAAATGGGATAAAGCCACTAATTGTGGAAAAATGTCAAAACAGATTTGAATGTGTGCACACAGCAAAATGGACATCCCTAAGGTCAATTTAGCAAATTTTGAGGAAGATAATATGAACTTCATATGATTACTATGAAAGGTTAGACTGGCTAATAATGATTGAATTCGAATTAAGCTTATCATAAACAGTCATATTTTCCACAGGATAATGATGTCATGAAGCTTTTTGTCATCAAAACCTTCAATATATAAATTTCAAAAGAAAATTTTAGAAGGAAACCTCGAAATGAAGAAAAGTAGCTTTGAGGCGATCGGTGCTGAGTGCAAACTTAATTGAATTTAGTCAAGACATTATTCAAAATAAGCCGAGTAGAGGTATTGCTACAAGAAATTTTAAAAAGGAAAAAAAGAATTAAAACTTTCTGATAGGAGGAAACTATTTCATTGAAAATGTATATGATATAAGAAGGGTCGATTTCTTTGTCTTATTTTTATCTACAAAACTATTTAAAATAAATTAACTACATTAATTCTACTCCTATTCTAACCATGTACATGAAAATGACTAGGTATAGTCATATTTCCAGTGTAACCATTTTCTCATTTTAATTCCTGCATGTATGTACAATTCAAATGTTAGTAATAAAAATACCAATCTAACTAAACTAAGGAAAATAAATCTATAATCAAAATATACAGCTATTGTTAGAAGCTTATTTAAAATCTCTTTCTCTTGAAATTTCCTTTCCAATTGAAAACCAATTGAATCATAGAAATCTGGATGGATTTCTATTAAGGATTGGGTTCAAAGGAAGAGGTAAGAGGGGAGATTGTGGATATGAGCTTTTAGATTCAAAAGCCTAGAAGAAATTGTTAGTGTTATGTGTAAATGTTAAGTTATTAACAATCTTCCATGAAGGAAAACTTTCTAAATATTTATCAAATGAATTAATGAAAAATGGATGGAAATCTTTCAAATGAAATGGAAAATTATTAATTAAATTAGATTGCTGGAAAATTTCTAAAAATACATTCTCTTGTTGATATTGTCTTTGAGAAGATAAAATCTTTTGATAAAACATTAGCATTGATTGAAATTGAAATTGAAATAGCTTTTGATTCTCTTAATTATAATATAAAACTTCAATTTTCGAACAGGGCAATGCATCAATTGAATGTTTGATAGTAAAGTGCTTAATATGCTAGCGTAATGTATCAAAAATTTGTACAATAAAATCTGAAAATAAATCTGATTTTATACAAAATAAGTGAGGAAATAAAAATAAAATGAAATCACTATTTGTATAACTAATGTTACAGCACAATTGGGATCGTTTTGAAATAATTTCTTTTTCACAAGGATTAGCCAGAATTATGAAATTTGAGTAATTTCGAATTCCAACTTGTGAATTAGAAAGGGAATTATAATTATGAACAGGAATGAAAGCCTGATCATAATATGAATCATAAATTGGAATATTTTCTCGAATAGTGAAATCATGAAGATAATTTTCTACTCTAGAATGAGGATTGCTTGGAATAATTTCTAAATTGAATGTTCCTCATTCTCAGATATTATTTGAATAATATCATTAGGATTCTCTTGAGAAGAATAGAAATCAACATCCTCTATGTCAAAGTAATTATCATAAATGACTTCACAATATTCTCTAGAATTCCCTCCAATCTCACCCAATATATCCAAACAAGGAGGAACAAGAATTTGATGTTCATTAATGGAAAAAGAATGATCAATAATTGTTTCTTTATCTTGATAAAAACTTATTGGTAATTCATTTAGACCATCCTCTTTATTTTCTAAAATATCATTAATACCAAGAGGGAATAAATTACCATCATTAAAAATATCAAGATAAAGGGAAAAATGTAAATCTGAAATAATGCATTTAAAAATGTCTCTGTTTGAGAATTCTTGTACATTATGCTTATTGTAAATTTTAGATTATATATCACTCCTTTGTGTGCTCATGCATTCTTGAAGAAGGTTGCTTTGTTGCTCTGATTTCGGCATTTGTTCATCATGCAAAAATTCAGAAATTTGTACAGCAGTTTGCATTTTATTATTTACTTTGATTGCTGCTTACACTTGTTGATTTCCAATCTAATTTTCTAAATTTACCTCAAAGAATCTTTCAGATTTCAAGGCGGCTTTTTCTTCAAAATTGTTGTTGTTGTCTTCTTGCATTTCATTAGAAATATTTTCCAAGCTTTGTGAAACCTCTTCATCACAATTTATTTGCACATCCAAATTGGAATTCTCATTTATGTTAGAAGGGGATGAA
This sequence comes from Pinus taeda, assembly GCA_000404065.3. Lineage (NCBI taxonomy): Eukaryota > Viridiplantae > Streptophyta > Pinopsida > Pinales > Pinaceae > Pinus > Pinus taeda. Next base: position 118,224 of record APFE030964197.1, on the reverse strand, counting down.
ACAAAACTTGAACTAATTTCATATGGATTGGGAATGGGAGGAAGAGAACAAATATATTCAAACCAATCTAGTGATTCTTTTTTTATAGGTTTATCTTTGACATTAAATTTTAAACGATTGAAATGAAGTTGAATATTAAAATCTCTAACAGACTCATTTTCATTTCGTAGATATTCAATTTCATCACATACATTATCATAATCATAGTGGTCAAATTTACAAATGAAAATTGTGACAAATTGATTACAGCTGTGAATTGAGGCAACCGAAAGAGTTCTACACCAGTTTCTGGCTTCTGCCGCAAATGCGAGAGTAAAAAGTCTGCATAAGACGCCTTCATCAATTCCTTGAAAATCATAATTTGAAAATTTTTGAATGAATTGAAGGACATGATTAAAAGCAGAAGAATTTTCTCTCACCATTAAACTTTACCTGAGATAAGAGTCTTACCACTTCGGGTGGAGTATTGGAAGATGCACGTCCATGGATACAACTCCAAATTAGAAGTTTAAGAGGAGCCATAATGATTAAATAAAATGTTAAAATTGAAAAGACTCCAACAGACAACAAGTTTCAGGCCCTCCTTCTAGCGCCATTGTGTTGAAGCCTCGAAAATCATTGCAACAACATGGAGGATGACCACCTGGTCCGGACCTTAAAGAAGCTCCTTTTCCGTTTGGAATGGTGGTTCCGACTGGTTCAACTAGATCCAGTTACCTTCTCTCAATCTCTAATGGCTTTAAAATATGACTTTCATTCACCAAGGGAAAAGAGACATCATATCGACCCTCTTGTTGATCAAGCAAGAAAGTAACACTTAAGCTGATTTGGGGCTCAGCCAATCCACTACTAAAGTTTGCCTCTTTGGGAAGAGGACTTAAAAGAATGTAGAAATTAATCTAGATGCAAACTTGTTCTAAAATGCAAGCAAAAGAAATTATCTTAATCTTATCTCAATTAGGCAGATATAGATCTAACTCAACCAAGAGCAGGTATTTATAATATTGGGATTGAAATATGTCTTGTATATAATGAATATCATGTTAATGAAATAGTTCAAGTAACTGACATTATGGATAGCAAAACACATACTATTGAGACCTTTTAACTGAAATAATCAATCAACAACACTTAGGAAGAAGTTCTCAGAATGATCTTGATCATTTAATCAGTAACTTGAATTATTAAACAATAATATGTGGAAGAAACTCACAACATATCACTATTTATTCATCCAATATTAAAAGACAGATTTATCAGTAAATAGTTACTCAGAAATCAAAATTCAGCCCATATGAACAGAGATAAATAACAACATAAAATAGAAGCAAATTACCCATACCGACAAAAGTGCACAAATATGTAAATAAATTGACACCATTCTTGTTATTATAAAATAAAACTAGTATTTAAAATAATAGTATTAGAAATATCGATTTATTGAATCCATTTCTCTAGCTCCGGTCTCTGATAATCCTTTACAATGCTTGAGCTTCTGCTTTCAAAACCATAGCTACAATAGTGCAAACTGTTCATTATAAATAATTCAGAATGTAGAAGAAAAATCTCAATAATCTCCAGATCTGAAATACTACTCCTCCCACCTACAACTCTAAATCCCTATTACAAAAGTGCTTTTAGAATTCAAGAACTGCAGAGGAGAGCAGCCCTTATTACATTTTGCAATCTGTTATTTATAATATTTGCAAAGGAATTCTTGAGATGAAAGTTTTTTGAAAAAAAATTGTCCAATCACTTTTCTTTAATCAAAATTCCAATCTCTTAATTATTGGAGAATTCTCATTGATTAAGATCTTTTCTCCATATTTATTCTACTATTTTTCTACAAAAAGAAATCAAAATAAATTAAGATGCAATCAATAAAATCAAAATATTATTTCTGGCATTTAAAATAAATCCAATCAAATTCTATTTAAATAAATAATTGAAAATAAAATATAAGTTCTCTATTGATGCATCAGATGGTTTAATTGACCAAGGATATTATTGATGAGTGAATCTGTAATTAGAAGAGGCTTAGGACAAATGAAAATGCAAAAAATAACTCAAGAAAATTATTTTGTTTTAGAAATTCGGAGCTTGATTTTCTGACTGATTTTTGACCCAATAAATGACCAAATCTATTAATGAAACCTCCTCAGAAATGTTCTCCTTGATTTTATCTTTCCAATGAGTCATCCTAGGCTTCATTTAGCCAAGTATAATTCAATCTATGAGCCTCCAAAATTGATGAGTCAAAACTGACACAATTCTGGAATTTCTGTTGCTGCGCTAAAAATCAGATTTTTTTAATTGGAAATTTAATCCTAAATTAGAATTCTAATTATTTAATAATTAATTCTAAATTAATTATTAACTAACTAATATATACAATTAGTTCTAATTAATTATCATCTAATTATAAATTAATAAGTACAAAATAAATTAGTATACAATTGATTTTAAAAAATAATTTAAATATAATTAATATTATAATTAAAATTATAATATATATTATAATATATATAAATTATTATAATATAAAAATATAAAAATTAATTAACAAACCATTGGAATCAATCCAAACCCAAAATCCATAAAACAAACCATTGAAATCAATCCAAACCCATTAATTCATCCATGTGAGTTTATGGAGGGATATGGTGAGTGGAGTGTGACGTGAGTGTGACGTGAGGGTGAGTGAGGTGGAGGTACGGGAGGCATAAGGGGTGAAAAAGCTTTGTATTAAAAATTTTTTAACACATTGCATTTTCCAATCGCAAATCCTTTAATGTTTAAGTTGAGGAGCTTGTTAAAATTGCGATATGCGATGTCGCATTATCGCATTGCATGAAAACATTACATCGCACATGTTTTTAGAAGGTTCATTGTAATCTTGCGATATCAATGGACCTGATAAATTAATAAGATAAGGTTAATACTCATATCAGATTCAGAATAAATGTGAGAATGACTTTAAAATGAAATTCATGGTTTAACTTTGATCGCATCGCATGAAGGGATTCCATCGAAGTCTTGATTCGTTATGAATTTTGCGAAGTGTAATTTGCGATGGACGTGATCATATTGTAAAAATTTTATTATTTATTTTATTTTGGGTCGAAGCTTAATGGGGCTTGTTTAAGTTATAAAATGAAATTAAGTGGGGTTTGTTTGGAGTGGTATTTTTCTATTTAAACTACAGCCACTTTGACATTCTGGGTTTTTTGAGATTAGTAATTAATTTCAGAATTGGAGTTAATTACTGAAATCTCAATGTTTCATGATTTGGTTGTATAAGTAAAAATAAAAAATGTTAGTGAGAACTAACTAAGGGTTAATATTTAAAATAAATGCATTATTGAACTAATTTATGTACAAAAAATGGAATATTTAAGTTTTATGCATTTTTAACCCAAGCGACATAAATGATTAGACTTCAAAGCAATGCCATTCACGAACCAGCTGACCAAATGAGGCGAAAAAAATGTCAATGGGAAGCTTATAAAAAATCTATTCTAACAAAGCAATCAAAACAAGAATCCAAAGGAAATAAAAAATTAACAAAAGCGTAGGATAATCAACTAAATAAAATTGTTAAAAGATGTTTAGTCAAAATTTTATAGAAAGGTTCCCCATTATTTAAAGTGAGAACATCAATAATGGGGGGTTTTTGTTTTTACCACAACAGGGCCCAATCTCCTTCTTGAAAATTATTTTCCCTGATATTCTTGTCATGACATACCTTTCTTTGCAGTCGTATGCCTTTAGTGTGTAGGAGAGTTTGCATACTAAACTCATCTAAGCCATTAAGTTGGAAAAGCCTTTCTTGTTGTGTTGCAGTGAAGTCTAAGTCCAACTGATTTTCCATCCTCAAAGTGTTATATGCATACTCAATCAAAATAAAATCCTTCTTCCCATAAACCAAGTCATATGGACTGAACACAATGGTGGTTTTCCAAGTGGTGGTGTAGGCCTAAGTGGCCTTTACTAGTCTTTTTGCCCAATCTTTCCTGTTGTTGCTAACAACCTTGGTGAGGATGCTCTCTAATGCTCTATTTGTGACCTCTAATTGCCCATTTTCTTGAGGGTGATAGGCAGTGGATGTCTTGTGCTTGATATGGTGTTGCCTCATGAGATCTCCAATCAACTTTGATGTGGATTTTGGTCCTTGATTTGTGTCTACCTTCCTTGGATACTCAAACTTGTAGAAGATGTTTTCGCTTAAAACCTTAGTCAATGTCTAATCCAGATCTTGGGAGGAAGCCCCCAAGATCTAAAATATTGAAATGGATCTTGGGATAAAGACCCCCAAGATCTTAAAACTTGAAATGGATCTTGGGGGGGAGAACCCAAGATCTGAAAACTTGAATTGCCAAAAGAAAAATATGAGAATGCCCAATAAACAAAACCACAAAGAAACTTTTTTATTAAAACCCAAGTGGAAAAAACCAGCTAGGGCAATGGTAGCTTATCTCTGAGAAGAGATGTGGCAGCTACATGCCTCTGAACTGTAAAGGTTGCATTGTGGTGGACAATCTGTCCTTTTACAAAATGTGACTTGTTACTTATAGTATTTTTCTAGTTACAATACCATGGGTCAATTCCATGGGTGAATGAATACCATGGGTGGATTTTACAATACAATGGGCAGATGCCATTTACAATACCATGGGTCAATTCCATGGGTGAATGAATACCATGGGTGGATTTTACAATACCATAGGCGGATGCCATTTACAATACCATGGGTAAATTCCATGGGTCAATGAATAATATGGGTGGATGAGTACCATGGGTTGATGCCATTTCCCATTCAGATAACCTCTGTGGTGCCTCCACACTGTGCCTTCTGTGGCACCTCTATGGCATCTCCGCACTGCACCTTCTGTGGCGCCTCTGCACTGCGCCTTCTGTGGCACCTCTGTGGCGTCTCCGCACTGCGCTTTCTGTGGCGCCTCCGCACTACGCCTTCTGTGGCGCCTCCACACTACGCCTTCTGTGGCGCCTCCGCAATGCACCTTCTGTGGCGCCTCCGCACTTTCGCAGCTGCAGTGCTCGAGAGATCACCCTTTACAGATTCGCTTTCAACTTCCCTTTCATAGATCAAACTTTTAAAACAATAACCCAATATTTCAGATCTTAATATATTCGATTTGCAAGAATGAATTAGCCAAGTGATCTCCTTTGATTTATATAGGCAAGCTTCTTCCTAAAATCATGGATCAATACCATAGATAACCAATACAAGGGGCCATTTTCAATTCGGATCATTCCTCCCTCCTTAAGAAGCAATGGTCCCCATTGCGTAAAGTTCCCTCCTGCCAAGACTTTGTTGAATATGAAGATCCGCTGAAGATAAGGGTTTTATGTGTTAACCAATAACCATAATGAGCGAAGATCCGAGGATAGAGATACCCTGTAATGCATGTGACCAACTGTAATTCTGACAGTGTGCGGCCTAGCAAATGGACTTCGATAAAGTGTGGGTTTGTGGATGACCCATAACCGTGATGTTGGTTGCTGATGAAGTAGCAGGTGCCTACATAGCCTGGGGTGGGAGGTCACGTCTCAAAATAACCCAAGCCGAATGCTGCTATGTTGAAACTGATGAATGTGAAGCAAGTGCCTACTAAAGTGGGGTTGGGAAGGCACGTCTCCAATGGAAACCCACTACGAATGCTGCTCCAGAATTAAAATGGACATAACTCGGCCAACATAACTCAAAATATTTATTATAACCTGTTTTTAGAAGCAGAAGGACCATTTTTCATCTTCCCATGTGATGGAAATCCTTATCTGGGCACTCTGAGATATCCGTTGCTGCAACAGTTCCGCCGTCACAAAAATTCTAATAAAATAGCTGATTTTAAATCAGCGATATCTCCCACATTCGGACTCCGATTTGACCCCTCCTTTTTTTGAAATTGGGTGATTTTTTGAGAGGAACCTAGATCTGGTATTTGATTTTGTAAATTTTGTACCAAATGTTTCAAATCTGATCTGAAATGTCACCGCCCAAAAAAAAAAATCCTGAAAAAAAAAAAAAAAAAAAAAATGAAAAAAGAAAAATTCTTCCTGCTTGACCCAAGAAAAGTGCTCTGTGGAGGTTGTAGCACATGCCTGATGCTTGTTGAATACTACTGCAAAATTTGAAACTGAAATATGCATCAAAACCTCGTTCCCATGGAATCATAACCTGCTCTGATACCACTGATCCATATTTTGGGAGGAGGCCCCCAAGATCTAAAAGCTTGAAATGGATCTTGGGAGGAGACCCCAAGATCTAAAAACTTGAATTTCCAGAAGAAAAATATGAGAATTCCCAATAAAAAAAACCACAAAGAAACTTTTTTATTAAAACCCAAGTGGAAATAAACCAGCTAGGGCAATGGTAGTTTATCTCTGAGAAGAGATGTGGTGGCTACATGCCTCTGAACTGTAAAGGCTACATTGTGGTGGACAATCTGTCCTTTACAAAATGTGACTTTTACTTATAGTATTTTTCTAGTTACAATACCATGGGTCAATTCCATGGGTGAATGAATACCATGGGTGGATTTACAAATACACAGGGGTCAATTCCATGGGTGAATGAATACCATGGTGATTTTACAATACCACGGGCGGATGCCATTTACAATACCATGGGTAAATTCATGGTCAATGAAAATATATGGTGGATGAGACCATGGGTTGATGCCATTTCCCATTCGGATAACCTCTGTGGCGCCTCCGCACTGCGCCTTTCTGTGGCGCCTCCGCACTGCGCCTTCTGTGGCGCCTCTGTGGCGTCTCCACACTGCGCCTTCTGTGGCGCCTCTGCACTGCGCCTTCTGTGGCGCCTCTGTGGCGTCTCCGCACTCTGCCTTCTGTGGCGCCTCCGCACTATGCCTTTTGTGGCGCCTCTGTGGCGTCTCTGCACTACGCCTTCTGTGGCGCCTCCGCACTGCACCTTCTGTGGCGCCTCTGTGGCGTCTCCGCACTGTGCCTTCTGTGGCACCTCCGCACTGCGCCTTCTGTGGTGCCTCCGCACTTCCGCAGCTGCAGCGCTCAAGAGATCACCCTTCACAGATTCTCTTTCAACTTCCCTTTCATAGAACAAACTTTTAAAACAATAACCCAATATTTCAGATCTTAAGATATTTGATTTGCAAGAATGAATTAGCCAAGTGATCTCCTTTTCTTTATATAGGCAAGCTTCTTCCTAAAATCATGGATCAATACCATAGATAACCAATACAAGGGGCCATTTTCCATTCGGATCAATGTCTACTCCATTGCTTCTTTGACTACCTTTTTCTCGACCCATTTTATCAAGTAATCATTGCACACCATGTTGTACCTCTTTTGTCCTAATTTGGATCAATTGGCCCATTGAAATCCATGCTCCACTTGTCAAATGGCTCTAAGGCCAATTGAGGTTGTAGGGGAATCTCATCCCTAGGTGCGGGTTTTCCCATCCCTTGGCACTAATCACACCTAGTGGTGTATCTCCTTGCATCTTGATGTAAAGTGGGTCAATAGTAACCAACTTGTAAAACTTTAAAGGTTTTCATTTTAGCAACAAAATGACCCCCACAAGGTCCATAATGACACGCTGAGAGGATGTCAAATACCTATTCTTCTCTTACACATCTCCTCAGGATTTGATTTGGTCCCAAACTGAAAATATTTCCCCCAATACAAGTGAAAGGAGAGCTTTCCATACAATCTTGATTTTCTCTTTGGATGATAACTTAGGAGGGAACCTCATAGCAACCAAGTAGTTTTCTATGTCAACAAACCAAGAATAAAGTGCCGATATGGAAAAGAGGTGTTCATCTGGAAGCTAAAGATCCACCATCTCCTCATTACCTATAGAAAAGGTTAGCCTGGACAAAAAATATGCAACTAGATTTTCTTTACCTGGTTTGTCAATAATAGTCAAATCAAGCTATTGTAACAATAAAAACATTCTAATTATCCTAGCATTGGCATCTTGCTTATTCATCAAATATTTAATGGTTGTATGATCAGTATGAACAAAATTTTAATACCGAGCGATATAGTTCCTGAATTTGTTTAAAGAATGTACTACAACTAAGAGTTATTTTTTAGTGACAATGTAATTCAACTCATCTTTAGACAAATTCTTACTAATGAAATAGATAGCATAAGGAAATTTATCTTCTACTTGTCCTAAGGCTCCCCCCACAACTTTATCTGATGCATTTGTATGGATATGGAAAGGAAATGCTTAGCTGGGACCCCTAAGGATGGGTGCAGTGGTCAAATTTTCTTTCAACACTTCAAGGGCCTCTTGACAGTTGCTTGTCCAACAAAAATCTGAATCATTGACCAATAATCCAAACAAAGGTGAAGCCTCTTTACTAGATTCTTTGATGAATCTCCTATAATACCTATCTAATCCTAAGAAACTCTTGAAATCTCTTTGCTTTTAAGGAGTAGGGAGCCTTTTGATTATCGCAACATTGTTTGGTTTAACATGTATCCCTTCCTTGGAAATGGAATGGCCAAGGACAGTCCCTTCATTCATCAAGAATTCACATTTATCAAGGCTCAATGAGAAATTAATTTCAATAAATGTCTTCAAGACCTTGCATAGATTAGAGAGATATCCATGGAAGTCACATCCATAAGAAGTGAAATGATCCATGTATATTTCAACAGTCATGAACAAGTTAAACAAAAATACTCAAAACTTCCCTATGGAAAGTATCAGGGGCATTAAAAAAAACAAATGGAAGAACTCTATAAGAAAAGGTACCCTAAGGATATGTAAATGTGGTCTTATCTTGGTCTTCAGGGTTGACCTAGTTTTGGTTGTATCCACTAAATCCATCCAAGATGGAGAATAATTTATTCCCTGCAAGGCCATCAAGGGTAAAGGAGCATGCTCCTTCTTTATAACCTTATTAAGTTCTCGGTAATGAACACAGGTTATCCACTTCTCATTCTTCTTGGAAACTAAAACAAGAGGTGACACCCACTCACTATCTAAAATGGGGTATATGAACCCTGCATCTAGTAGCTTTTGTAGTTATTCTTTCAAAATGTCCTTAAGAGTTGGGTTCATCCTTCTCTGCGGTTGGTGCATAGGCTTGCATCCCTCCTTGATTGAAATATGATGAGTACAAACTAACGGATTCAAACCTTTCATTTCCTTATAATCCCAAGCAAAAACATCCAGGTGTTGCCTCAACACATTGCACAATTGTTCTTCCTGTTTGGTCGAGGGAGAAGGTTTGATATTTAAAGTTATGGATGGTCCAAACTCTACAATGTTGACATGTTCTGGACTTGAGTCAATAGGGCATAATTTAGTCCAAGGACTACTCCCAAATTCTGTCATCAACTCATCAATTGGTGTGGGAGTGGGAGGTTGATTCTAAAGGATATCGTCAATGAGGTCATCTTCATTAGGTTCCTCCCCTCCTATAATAGTATCTAGAGTATAGATTGGGTAGAGGTTTGTGTGATACAATTCATCCTCTTCCTCCTCTTTTAACCACAAGGGTAAGTCATGTTCAATAGAATGTTGAGAAGGAGGATACAATACCAGTTTTTTTTATAAATTTCCATTCTTAATAGTCATGTTCCCAGCCTTACAACTAATGTAGGCATCAACAGTGTCCAACCAAGGTCTTCCTAAAATGAGAGGACAACCATTAAACTTGGTTTTGGGTTGGAGAACCAAGAAATTAGTAGGATACTCCCAAGATTCAATGGAGACCATAACAACGTCAACAATTCCCTGAGGAGCTACTGTGGATTTATCTGCAAGCTACAACACTGTGGTGGTCTTCCTCAAAGCCCCTTGGATATTTAGCCTTAGCATGGTTTCCTTAGTCATCACATTGATTGCAAACCTAAGATCAATCAGGGTACTGGGGACTATAATTCTATCAATGTGCACATCCACTACTGGGATTCTACGGTATAGATATTTCAAGAAGATCACCCTCCCAAGCATCAAATAAGATAGTTACCCAACAACATTTATGGTGGGAGTGTCCCTTTTTATTCTCCCTATATTTTTGAAACATTTTTCCTTTGTAAGCTTATTATATATGGGAACATATTTAATGGCCTCGAGAAAGGGTATATTAACACACAAATTCTTCAATTCTCCCAAAAGTTCAACATCTTCCTGGGTGTGTTGTCAAGGGTGGATCAACCTCTAAGGAAAGGGATGTGGATTGACTAGAGGAAAAATCTCTTCCTTTTCTTCTTCAATCTCTTCATGCAGAGACTGTGGGTGATTATATGGGAGCGCTCTCCCAGACTGAAGGTTGATCTCCTGGATTTCCACAACATAAGCAAGATAAGATATCTCTCTACTGTAGACCTGTTGTGCTTGCTTGTTATTCAGGTTTATATTGGGTTGAGTAGGAATTTGAGGTAGCTTAGGTGGAGTAGTATGAGTGATTTGTGGTTGAGGTTGGGGTCGAGGTAGTAAATTAGGAGGCTAGCTGACTTGAGGCCTCCACCCTTGTGATGGGTTGCCCCATTGAGAAGATTGGGATGGATATGGCTGAAAAGGATGGTTGACAAGTTGAGGAGGATATGGAGGAGCATAAGGCAAAGAAAGAGGTGTGGACCATAATGTATGAGTGGAATAGTACCAGGGTTGCAAACGTGCATTCTAATTTGGATTGTAATAAGAGTAGTGTGCACGCCTTGCTGATATTGACGAGGTCCTTGAGGTCTTATTTAATTAATGAAGAAAAGTTGCTATGACCCAACTTTTGCCCCTTGGTATAGATCTTTTAGTCCTAGTAAAGAGGGGAATTTATTTGTTGCATTATTTTATTCATGGACTAGGTAGATGTCTATGACATTCAATGGGCATTCAGTCCTAGGATGTATTTTGGTGCATCTAGTGCAGAACATAGCTAGTGCCCTTTATGCTTCCCCCTGCTTTATTTTGATTTTCATGGTATTCATTTGCAATGCAAAGGTATGCAGCATTTCACTCTTGAAATTATCCAACATTTTCCCTATCTCATTGTTGATGGATATTGTGGAGGAAGAGGAACTAACCAAGCCTTGACTAGCCCTACCCTTCTTCCTAGCAACCCTAGAGTGATTCTTGAATATAATTTTGATGTCATCATAGGATAATTGATAAATATATCTTTCAGATAGCATTTTGAGGGTTTCTAACATATCCTCCTTGATCCTTCGTATAAGAACTAGCTTGAGTGACTTAGGATCAAGGGTATAGTTAGCTCTCCTATAACTGAGTTGAAATCTCTCCTCATAGTCCTCTAGGGATTCATCAGGTCCAAGAGTTGTTAATGTGAAAATTCCTAGAATATGTACCAAAATCCCTCACTTAAGTCACTAGGTGACAAGTGACCCTAACAACAAGTTGATGGTTGTTGTTCTAGATCTGCAACACTACTGGAAAATCTACAGTAAAAGAAAACAAGATCCAAAACAAATGGCAAAAGAATAATGTGTCCAGAATAATAACCCTATTGGAAAGACAATTTTAAATGAATAAATATTCATTGATAACACCTGGTGAAGGAGATCTACAAATTAGTCTGTAATTCCCCCTCCGAGGGATGGGTCCTTTGATATGCTTGATGCTTCATAAATAAAATTCCCTCTCTCAATCGTGTGAAAAACTCAAACAAAGTGAAGAACTCAAATGGAAGCTCAAGAAAGTGATGATAATGTTGACGAAGATAATGATCATGGTGAGGAATGAATGAAAACCCCTCTTTTATATAGCAAAGTATGGAGTTAATCTCAAAAACAGAGAATAATAAAATATTTTGACCAAATTCATAATAACTACTTGGAATACTTTATTATATTTATTGGAGAGGGAAAAGGAATTTAAAATTGTTAAATTCCTTTATTTAGGAATAATTAACAAATAAAATGATTTATTAACTACTTCACGAGAAACAAAAAGGTGTGAAATCAAAATAATTATTAAATAGTCATTTAATGATTATTTTAATAACAAAAATAATGAAATTCAAATAAATAATGATTTATTTAAATATTCGTAAGGGATTTAATTAAATGGGACAAGGAATAATTATTAAAGAATGATTTAATAATAATTCATAAATAAAGTCAAATAAATAATGATTTATCTAATTATTCTCATGGGTTTTTTATTTAAATCAAAAAATAATTTAACCTTGCTGAGGGTAGCTCTCTCTCTGTGGAAGTATGGTTTACCAGGTTCATGTTCTAGATCAGCGCTAACATTTTCAGTACCAGTGGTTTTAACAAGGCTAACGCATGAGGAGAGCTCCACATCTCTGGTGCGAAGCAGGATCTCAGATCTGTTAGATGGTTTTGTTGGCTGGTTTGGTATGGACAGTGAGGGTTTGATCCCTCCTCTGTGTTCGTATTTTATAATAGTAATGTAACGTGTAATAATCTAACATGTAGTAATAATAATAATAATAGTAATAATTTTATTAATAGTTATAATAATAATAATTATAATAATAATTATAATTATAATAATAATAATATATAATAATAATATATATATATAATTATTATTATTAACATTCTTAATAATAACAATAATAACAGTAGTAATAGTAATAGTATTATGGTCGAGATTAGTAATAAGAATAATGATAATATTAATAAAAACGATTCATTATTTATTAATACAAACAATTCTAACATGGAAAGTAATAATATTGAATATTGATAATAATAATTTGAATCATAGTACTAATGGTATTATTAATCTTCCCCCTCCTCATTTTAATAACAAGGTTATAAATCTTTCTAGTTTCTCTTTTCCCCCTTCAGTTTTTAAAGTTTTGTGTAAAGGATTAAATTTTTCCTTAGCCCCTAAGAAAATCCTTGTAGATGATATCATTTGTGACATATAGTTTGGGATCAAAGGTTTACCTGATAGGATCAAGGATACTATTAGGCAAGATTGTGCGGATGTCTTGAGAAAGGTTAGGCCCCCTAAGAGCAACCTTAGCAAGGAGGAATCAGTAGCCCTCAGATCCTTAAACCATAACAAAGATACCGTTGTTCTAAAGGCAGAAAAGGGTGGATTTGTTGTCATTCTTAATAGGGTTGATTACCGCAATAAGATGTTGGATCATCTTCATAATAGTGGTAGCTATAAAAAGCTTCCCAAAAACCCATTAAAAAAGGTTTCTAGGAATGTGGCTCTTGCCGTTAAATCCATTATCTTAGTGAGTTCCCTGCACCATAAATTCATTGAGAGCAACGCTATCACTCCTAGGATCTATGGTCTCCCCAAAATTCACAAGGAAGGAGCTCCCTTATGACCTATTGTCAACACCATTACAGGTCCTACCTACCTTCTTTCTAAGTTCCTTGCATTAAGGCTTAAGCCCTTAGTTTGTCAGACGGAGTCCTTCATAAAAGACTCTGCTTCCTTTATTGATGAACTCAAGGACATTAAGCTTGACCCTTGGGACATTCTTGTTAGTTTTGATGTAGTTTCCCTATTCACTTGCATCCCTATTAGTGAGGCCATGGAGGTTATCAACCTCCTACCAGATCCTGACACCACTCAGTTAGTTGAGATCTACCTCACTTCCACCTTTTTCAGTTTTGAGGGAGAGTTCTTTGAGAAAACCTGTGGGGTTGCCATGGGCTCACCCCTATCCCCTATCGTTGCTAATCTTTTTATGGAAGATTTTGAGTCCAAGGCTCTAAACTCATCCCAGCTCCTGCCCAAGCTCTGGAAAAGGTATGTGGATGACACCAATGTCATCTGGTCTCACGGCCAAGAGGAATTAGATCTCTTCTTTGATCATCTCAAAAATCAATCCTCAACCATTAAGTTCACTAAGGAGTAGGAAGTTGACGGTTGCCTCCCTTTCCTTGATATTATTTTTTCTAAGAATAGTGATGGTTCCCTCCCCCACCAAGTTTTTCGAAAGAAAACGCATACGGAGCAGTATCTTCATGCTAGTTCCCACCATTTCCTGGCTGAGAAGATGGGTGTTCTCAATACCCTTGCTACTCAACCCTAATGATCTCAGATAAAAATAGTTTTGAGAAAGAAAAATCCCATCTCCTTGATGTCTTTGTGGAGAATGTTTATAGTAGATACATGGATCAGAAGGCTTTCCTAAAAGCTGCCAAGAATTCTTTTGCTAAAAGGGAACCGAAGGAATAGATTCCAAGTGTCCATCTTCCATTTATTCAGGGGACCACTGATAATATTGGAAGGATTCTCAAGATGCATAGTGTCCCCATGACCTTTAGACCCCTTAACACCATTTGTATGTCCCTTAGATTAGCGAAGGTCCTATCAATCCTAAAGATATGAAAAGAGGCCGAGCAATCTCAATAGAGAGGATGGATGGAAAGTCAGTAGGTTTTGGTTCACTGCACTCTCTTCCTACTCGCTTTCTTCCTTCCCAAACCACCCCAACCCCCACACACCCCGCCCCGCCCCTCACGCCCCCCACCCCCCCACCCTCCCCTCGTTTTTTTTTTTTTGATCTGTTAGATAATTATAATTTTAAGTTAATTTAATTCGTTTTTCTGATTATTTAAAATATTTTTACCTTTTCCCTCCTTGGCTTATTTTAATATGTTTATACTATTAGTACCTTTTATAACTAACTATTATCTTAATTAAATTAATTTATTATAATATATATATATATATATATATATATATATATATATATATATATATATATATATAGATATAGATAGATTTACCTTTTAATTAACTATCAACTTAACAATTATATATATATATATATTATATATATATATATATATATAAATATATATATATATATATATATAATATATATAGATATATATATATATATATATATATATATATTATATAATATATAATATATATATATATATTAAAGGTAATCACTTAATATAACTAGCTTCCATTTAATTTATTAAATTATTTTTTGACCCTGGTCCTTAGTCAAATTTAGCCATTGGTCAAGTTAGTCGTTGGAGGCTCTGCTTAAACTATTTAACATGCAAAGTTGGATCTAATTCTTCAACTTTTCATGACAATGAACCACACTGGTTGGTTCGAAATGCGTCGAAAAATGATATATCATGTGATTTAGGCCGAAAAATCTCTCGTAAACTTGATATGGATCACAGAAGCCTCAATTCAACAAAAGTGGTTTACTAAAGTATTTTCCACAGTGAAAGTGATTTTACTATAGTAAAATTAAATCCACATGGTGTATTTCGATCCACCTAATTAGAAATGGATAGGTGATCATTTTTTGGTGATCATAGATTTCCCCTACATGCATGAGTGTTAGGAACAAACCGTATGACCAAAATACGTTGTAGATTACACTTCCACAAGACACCAAAAGGGGAGTCGGAGAGAGAGAGATATGAAGCAAGTCAAGGATGGACAAATAACAGAGGAGATGAGACCTACAATATGGATAGAAGTCTCATTTTATGTGCTAGTACATGATCTCAAATGAGGCAGGGGAGGCATAACCATACCTGCAGAGATAACTGAGTAAAAAGAATAATGGTGAGTGTGGTAATGTGGGACTGAGATATAAAGTACATGACACATGATACAATGGCATCAATGGGCCATAAAATAATACAATGTGTCCTATATACATAATGTGCCTAGAAAAAACATAGGTCAAAACTGAATATAATAATATCTAAGTACATGAGATACAATTCCCTTGACATGGGGAGGGGGGATCACAACCAAGGAAGCCTGCTAAATTAGGAAAGGGCTCTGAAAATCTGAATGGATCATCTAGAGGAGACATGCATGTTATGGGTGCTAAAAGCAACAAAAACCAAACCCATCAAATCTATGGAACTACATCAGAGGTCAGATCAACATATGTGGTCATTCGGGCATGTGGAGGGCTACCTAAAGGGCTACCCCCTCATGAGGCCTAGAACATCACACACACAACTCGAGAATCACTGGGACAATCGTCTGGATCACCAAATCATCAAGCGTATGAATCTCAAACATGCAATAAGGAGCCGATGTCGAGCACGTGAGAAACAACCAAGTCAAAGGGAAATAATGAGTCCCTTTGCCTGATCCAAGGCACTGAACAAATATGGAAGATGGAACCAAGGTAAATCTCCCTCTAGACTACTCTTTTGGAATAAATGTGTTGAGGTCGATAGAAGACAACCCGCGAGGGTTAAGGCAATGAGGAATCTCAACAAAGGCATGAGGGAACATCGTAGAGTGTCTGATGGACTAACACCAGGGATGATGATGGAAGGAAACATGATGGATGGAAAACTACTGACTTCCCTTGTCAGAGCATAATAAAAAAGGTTGACTTGGTAGCGATTGACTCGAATATGTAGGGGATGGTCAATAACTCAAATGGGGGTTCGAAAAAGACAAAGTAGACGGATTGGAGGCCAAATAAAATTATAATGGATGAAATGTGGCATGCCAACAAATGAAACACTGTAATGGGATGAAATGTGGACTCGAAATAGAGTCCATAAGTACAAGGGTGACACATCTCAGATGCTCTGAACAAGGGTGACTCGGTGATGTTGCCACCTAGGGAAGGCCCGTTGGGGACCATACAAACATGAGTAAATGATGGTTACTCATTACGAAAATAAACATGAGAGTCAACTAGTGCAAAGGTAAAGTGGTACCAAAGAATGGGTGGCTCAAATGAAGAGATTTGATTTTAAAGGGCGGCAAAGTGAAACTTCATGGAAAAAATGGCTTTTGGATGATATATCAACTTACCAAAATCAAAGAGATACCCATTATAGAACTCGGTGAGAGATTTCCAACAATGTTTATGGTACATCAAATGGAGTTATGTCTTGGTCATAGTGGGTGGCTGAAAAAACTATGGTTTTTCCTATAAAATGGCTTTTGGCCTCAAATCCAATTCATTTACATAGTGAGTGGTGGACAATTTGGAGAGAAGGATAAGTGCCTAAATCTTGTGGAGATCATAACAAGCAAACCAACTATCGGAATCAGAATCTGTGACTTTCAGGTAGATGACTTTGCTTGTCTAAGAATGGCCTTAATGCTTCTTAGAAGAATGGTTCCTGATGAAGAATCAAGAATAAAGAAAAACATGAAAGAACTCTAGAGAAGTTCTAGGATCATCCATGCCCACCAAGTCAATCATAGGGACCATATGGTAAATGTGGTATGACATAGAGTAGAATATTTGAATATATGGTATCAAACATTTATGATTGCGATGTGAATATGGCTTACCAAAGAGGCCAGTAGGACAAACTATCCAAGGAATGAAAGGATAATCCACCATTCCTAGATCATCGGGGTCTAGGCCGAGACTTATGTGGAAAAATTGAGAAGGTGGCCAGGGGAGTCATCATGCCCTTAAGCATGGAATACTATCCCCGAGCATATGTGATGGAGGGGACTGATCTAGTATGCAAAAGTGGGAATGATGCCCCCTAGCAGGAGGAGTTTGTGGAGTGCCATTGTGTTCCAAATGTTAAAATAAAGGAATCAAGCATCGCAGCCCAATTAGCATGATATCCTCCAAAGGATGATGAGCAGTTGAAGGGGCATGTGTGCCCCCCATTTTGTATGAATAGATGGAGTGTGCTATGGGCATACCAGATGTATTTATAGTAATGAACTCCAAACATATTTTGATGATTTGGTCCACCATTTGTTTATGGATGGCTTCTTATGGGAAGAATGGATATATACAGTTAGAGAAAGGGAATGGTGGATTACCAATCTCATTTGGCACTGCATATATGAACCAAATGGACTGAATTTTTGGGTTTTCTTACATGGTGTCACTGTACCAAAGAGTGGCTTCATATATAAGGAACTGATGCTCACCTAGAAACATGGTGATTGAACAACAACAATGTCTAAGGGACTGTGTTGTTGAGCTAATATGGAGGGATGCGTAAGTGGATCATTGTAAGAGTGATCTAAAGTGATATGAGACTCTAGAGGTTCTTCTAAATGGGTAAGAATGATGGTACTAGAGTTGACACTATTAGATACACTAGGAGGGTTGGGGAGAATCGCTTCTCCTGGACTCTCAAAAATGGATGCCCCCTTACCCAAACATTGGGTGGCAACGTAATGGCCACAAGGTGGATGTGGTTCGAATTCATCGGTTTGAAGTAAGGGGTAGTTAAACCAATCGACCTCACTATGGATGACGTATTTGGATTCCACAACATATTGTTCATGGGTCTGTTACGGAAGGAAGCATGCACAATGGTGCATATCATTCCAAGGGTAATCGAGAGTGGTCATGGATTCCATGATGTCTTGATCAGAGTGGAAGATGGGTGGGCTGGAGGAAGTAAGACCACATGACAAGGAAGAGCTACCTAAAGCATATTCATGAGAAATGAGGTTCACATACGCATTGTCATGATTGGTAGACATATGATTGGTAGAAGGGAACATCTATCGATGGTAAGATCGATGTGTCCACTAAAGGAGGTTCAACAAAATCACAAGAAGAGATATATAGGGAGTTCTTAGAGAGCAATCTCATGAATGATCATTGGTAGAGGATGGGAGCAGAATTTTTTATCATCTCGACATCAGGGGGAGGGATCATGATGGGTAGTTTGGAGACCTCCTATTCTAGAGTACGGGTAGGACCAAACTTCACAAGTAAAGGATAATGGGACTCAGTACAATCAGCCTCTATTTTGCGAAGTAATTGAAGTGTGTCACAAAAATATTCGAGACGGGGACAGTGATGGGAATAATGGTCATAGTTATCACACAAATCATAAGGGTGGTTTGTGCGTAACGATTGGATTCTATTATCTGATTCAAAAAAGGTTACCTGGACCTCAAGGATGTTAGGATTGGGAAAGATATGAGTGACAACCTCTTTAATGTGAGGGATTTCAGAATGGTTATTGGTAACATGACCGACAACATCACACAAAATGCAAGGAGGAAGAGTCTTTGGGGGCTTAGGGGTAGTTGGAGTTGTTGGGGGACCCTTGTCTTGAGATCCCTTTTTCTATATTTTCCCCCTCGCGAGATGCTTTCACAGTGCTAGTAGGCTACTGCTGAGGTTGTTGTGGAACTGAAGCAAAGGCAGGGGTAGGAATAACCGGTTGGACCAAGATCAAAGAAGTGTAAGGTTTCAACTGATGAGGTGGAGTGTTTGTAGGGGGATCAGTGCACCAGACTGGGATCCCTAGGGTTATATTAGGCAAACTCAATGTAGCCACCACAGGTGTAGAAAAAACTTGAGGAGGTGGAAACAAGAATGATATCTAACCAAAAGGGTAATGACCTGGATGAACAACTCCCGCGGGGTTAATGGCTAGATGAAAAGAACCAAGCAGAAAAGGATTAGGAGTGACAATAGCAAAAGGAGGTGGTTCTTATGGAGTTGTACCATTAGACATGGTTGAGTCGGGCACAACAAGTTGAGAAGGTGTGGATTATCGTGAAGACATAGCGGATTGTTTGAGGGCAACCCAAAATTCTTGGAGCATGCAAATATTCGATGAGATAGGCTTAGAAGGAGTAGGTGGTGGTCCATAGTAAGCACAAAGAAAAGAGGAATCTTTATATACTCCTAGAGAAATAGATGAGACAATGTTATTGGATGGAGATAGATCAGGGGAACCAAATTGTTTCCAAACATTAGTTGCCATCACACAGGTTGATGCACCTTCGATAATGATACATTGTTGGACAGTGGCATTTCAAATGGAGACTGGAATTTGGAAAGAAATGGATGAAGGTAAACGAGGGTTATTTGACTTGTCAACATGGAAGACAATCATCTAATCATCTTGAGGATCTACATTGCTTAGAACAAATAGTAGAGATTTTTGTTGGGATGGGAATGTCTCGAGGACTTCCAGCATTAACATGGTAGTAGGAGATTGCACCAAGTCATGTACTATGTTATATGTATTGGAGGCTTTGGCATAAGAAACATTTCGATGTAAAGGTCCTTTAGGAATCTTGGGTATGACCTCAACCTTAGTTTGAGGAATCTATAAGGTATCATTGGGTGATGATAGAGGCTCAATAGACAATTTGGTTTGGGACTCAATCACAGACTTAGTAGGTGGCTTTTCATACTAACGCGATCAAGTCTAGAGATTGACTTGTTTGGTGTTTACCTCATCAGAATTCATCATCAGAATCTAATAATCATGGTGACCAGATTTAGCAGCTGGTTGAATAGCCTAACCTTGCAAAGGTTGGGAAGCTATATACCCTTGCTGAGGAAAAGGTTGGTAAGCACAACAGGTTGAGATGAAGTAGGAGGGGGAGGAGCAACGGAGGATTACGATCCTCGAGAAGTTGCTTGAGCTTCCCATGCTTGGTGCATCTGAGGTAACAGGGTAAACTCATGATTATAATGACCATAGACTCCACAACAAGCATAAGATTTTTTCTTACAAAGACCCTTGTTCTACTTGGGCTGACTGCCCTGTTCCTAGGTTGCGGGCTTAAGTGTAGGACCTTGAGGGGCATTGGGTGGAGCACCCTGGTTTTCTTGATTACCTTGAGATTTTTGGTCCCTATTACCCTTCCCCTTGTTCCTTTTCTTGGGATTCAGGGAATTGAGACCACTTTGATGAGCATACACTTTTCCTTGTGGAGGAGGTGCTTGATGCGATGGAGGGGGAGTAGGCATGGGGGGCTAGGGCGTTGGTGCTAAAGGAGATGAAGCACTAGGCTATGTGTACAAATAATATGGTGATAGGGAAACATTGGTATAAGTAGGCGGTGCAACATCTAGCCTGGCATTGATTGATGCAAATAGGGATATGCATATGGTGCGCTGAGACCTGGATAAGGAGTGCCCTTATAAAGATTGGGGGAGGGATAATTATACATGGGACTGGCCCCTCCCTAAGGTTGACCATAATTCATATGAGGAGGATCATAGGATTGGGGGTGTGAAAGAGTTCCAACAATGCCATCCGTGGCATGATATGTCCCCAATGCATTAGCATCACCAGGCCAAGGTAGATCGGGGATGACAGTGTAAATGTAACTTGACCGGGTGTAAATCAAGTTAAATTTGAAAGTTATCTAGAGAGCTTCTTCCTCAGATTGAGGAAAGTGAGAAGAGACATATTTTGCAATGGGGGAAAACAGTGATCTAAGAAACCAATCCATATAGACTTGGTCTTCAAAGTCAAGAGCTCAACAGATGCTCCTCCTTCTACGCCATTCCTGGACATGGTCAGAAAGTTGAGTGGCAGAAGTTTGACAGAATGAAGTCAAAATTTCAGTACTGGTATCATAATAGAGAGGTAACAGGAAACATGAAATAAAGGTTGTGGCAAGAGTCACTAAAGTGGAATGCGTTGCCTTGCGTTGGTCTACATACCACTTTGCAACATCTCTAGTAAGCATGTGTTGGAATAACCAAAGATGAATGGAGTCATCAGTAATAGAATTGGATGAACACCGCATATGAAAGGAGCGAACATGATTGGTTGGGTCTTCTCCAGGATTAGCCTCAAACTTTGGGATATTTGAGGGGAGTTTTGTAGGAATTTATGGCCATGTGGGATCATGGAGAAGGGGTTCATTAATAGGCTGGTTAAAATTTGGGAGACGTAGACTAGAGAAAAAAGGAAGTAAAGGAGTCGAAGTGACCACACCGGTTGAGGATCCACTAATGGAGGTACCCTAGTTAGCATCTGGGTTACCTCCCTAGGTTCCCACACCTGCATTGGTGCGTGACATGATGGTAGTATGGGGATAAGGGGGCACGAAATCAATGGATGAATCAGCAAAATCAGAATCAAAATGAAGACTCGATGGAGGAGTGGGAGGATGAACTCACTCCCAACGGGGAGGAGTGATATGGCCTAATGGGAACTGAGGGTGAAGCCCTTGAATTTGAAGTGACAAATGCCTTGGAGGCATTATGATTTCTAGACTAAGTGATATGATAGGAAGAAAAGAGAAACAAATAGCAAGAAAACACCTAGTGTAATGGTGTCAAGTGTAAACTAACTATTTTAATGATGTTACTATAATGAAAGCAAACACATCCTATCAAAACAAAAAATACTTCTAGCCTATAGGTGATATGAATCCTCAAACAATCCTAAATCTACTCTCTCAAATGGCCTTCCAAATAACTTATTTCTTGATGGAATGTCATCCCTGCAAGTAGAGATGTCAAGAGAAAGGTGGGGTAGAGGACCAATTGCTTCCCACAACTAGTCCTATAAGGTGTTTTCCTAATATTGGTCACTAAGGTTACCAACATCCCATGGGGGTGGTCGACTCTTGAGCTTCTTGGTAGTCATCACTGCACAGAATTCCCTGCCATGGGTTGGGTAGCCCCGAGGAGAACTGCTCGCACGATGACTTAGCATAACCCCCTCTGAATTAGGTTTCTGATGCACTTTAGCTTTGACTATGGGATGGTGAAGTATTTTAAGCTCCCTAATATGAAAACTTCTATGTCTCAATGAAAAGTGACCAATGGGTGTTATTGGAATCCTATCCCGCCAACCCTACACCTACACTAAAAAGATTGTTTAGCCCTGATGCCCAAGTGGGCTTAATTTATGTGTGTTGATTTATTAAGGTGTAGTGTTTAATGTCTTGGCTTGGCGGTGTTAACCAAGCTCTCGTTTGCTTAAGGTGTGAGTGTGTGTAAAATATGTGTCAAGTGGATGAGTTAATTAAGCATGTTTCATGATGCCATATGTTGTTGAAATATTGCAAATGAATCTGAAATAACATAAAATAGTCAATCAAGCATACACAACCCCACCCACAAGGGATACTAAGCAACTAAGAAAGAGAAGGCAAACAGGCTACTCAAAGACACATAAATAGGCCAAAGAGATTTGATGTCAATTGACTAGGATATAAAGGCCCTTAGCTACTAGAAATGATGCAAACAAACAACAAAAATTAGAAGTGAAAATTGTTGTAAAGGACAGGTATGAAGCTCGAAGACCTAAGATGCTCAACGGGATCCTAAGGGGGGAAGGAAAACCCAAACTCTAAAGTGAGAAAATGTAAAATAAACCTATCCAATCGATCTAAAAGGTAATGGATCAAATCCGAAAAATAAAGGCTAAAAATGTCGAAAACCCTAGACTTCTCACTTCGCAAATGTCTTCCTAACAATATGGAGTAGAACTCTAAACCCAAGAGGGATATTTCCTTCTTCGAAGAGAAAAATCATGAGGATTCAGGCCTAAGGGAGACTGAAAACATAAGTAAAATATAACCAGTCTACAAACAACTCTCCTAGTAAAAATAAAAAATAAAAAAATAGAAAATTCCAAAACCCATGTACTGACCTAAAATTGAGGAAAACACAATTTTGGAGCCAAAATGTGTGCTTTGGAAAGCACTTAAGGGGCTAAAAAGTGTGCTTTTTTCCCGGGAGTCTTGGTTGACAGATTTCAAACAAATGTTACCACCTCCTACTTAGCTAGTACCTGTGACCTGCAAAAAATACCAGAAACCTGACAGAATCTGAAATTTTGAAAAAATAAGGTTTAAAAATGGAAATAAAAATTGAGAGGCCTAAAAAATCACTGAAGAAACTCAAAAATTTCTAAAACTTCAGTCGCACAAGAATGTGGTTATTAAACCAGTGGAATCACCATTTGTTAGTGTGAAACATCCTGGAATATGTAACAAAAACCCTCACTTAAGTCACTAGGTGAAAAGTGACCCTAACAACAAGTTGATGGTTGTTATCGTTCTAGATCTGCAACACAAATGTAAAATCTGCAGTAAAAAAAAAAAAAGCAAGATCAAAAACAGGTAGCAGCAAAATAATATATCCAGAATAATAACCCTATTGGAAAGACAATTTTAAATGAATAAATATTTATTGATAACACCTAGTGAAGGAGATCTACAAATTGGTTTGTAAGTCCCCCTCCATGGGATGTGTCCTTTGATATCCTTGATGCTTCAAAAATATAATTCCCTCTCTCAATCGTGTGAAAACCCCAAACAAAGTGAAGAACTCAAATGGGAGCTCAAGAAAATGATGATAATGTTGACAATGATAATGATCATGATGAGGAATGAATTAAAAACCCTGCTTTATATAGCAAAGTATAGAGTTAATCTCGAAAAAGGAGAATAATAAAATATTATTGACCAAATTCAGATCTAACTACTTGGAATACTTTATTATATTTATTGAAGAGGGAAAAGGAATTTAAAATGGTTAAACTCCTTTATTTAGATAAAATTAACAAATAAAATGATTTATTGACTATTTCACGAGAAACAAGAAAGTTGTGAAAACAAAATAACTATTAAATAGTGATTTAATAATTATTCTATTAACATAAATAAGGAAATTCAAATAAATAATGATTTATTTAAATATTCCTAAGGGATTTACTCAAATGGGACAAGGAATAATTATTAAATAATAATTTAATAATAATTCCTAGAGAAAAATAAATAAATAATGATTTATCTAATTATGATCATGTGGGTTTTTTTATTTTAATCAGAAAATAATTTAATAAAGTGGTTTACTAAAGTATTTTCCACAGTGAAAGTGATTTTACTATGGTAAAATTAAATCCACATGGTGTATTTCAATTGGCCTATTTAGAAATGGCTAGGTGATCATTTTTTGGTGTTAACAAGAGGCATCCTAAAGATTCTTCCTTGGTTTCTTTGGACCTACAGTAGTCCTTGTACTTTCTATTGAAGGCATGTTGCATTTGGGCCCAGGTAATGATGCTACCCCTAGGCATACCCATAAACCAAAACAATATTGCATCTTTAAGGGTAGAGGGGAATACCTTCAGCTTCTACTCATCAAAGGCATAGTCATAGGTCGTACAAACAACATCAAATTCAAACATGAAGGTGTCAGGATCCTTAGAGGTTAAGACATAGAAGTGTGGAGGGGCAGTATGGCTTATATTCTTCATTCTAGTCTCTCCATTGGTCTCTCTGATAGGGAAAACCTCATTGTCCCTATTTTCAACCATAGTTTGGTTAGGTGAAATGGGTTCTTATTCTTCCCCAATATGTTCTTCAATATTTTAGGTTGCTCACATTGAGCATCTTCTAACTCCCCTATAGCTAGAGAGGGAAGCTCACTTTCACTGAAGGAGGGTGAAGGTGTACTGGTTGAGGGTGTGAGGGTTTTTGGTAAGAATTGTCATTGATTATCCCTACTCCTATGAGGCATGAAACATTTTTTTTTAACAATATGAAAAACAAAAAACAATGCTCAATAAGAAACAACGTCTACTTAGATACCTCCCTGGAAATGGCTCCAAAAAGTTGTGAGCCCTGGTATTACAACAAGAATGTTGCAACTCCCAAGAGTTCCTCAACTCAAATTTATCAACCCAAGGTTCATACAATCTTAGAGGTGATAATGCTATATGCATAGCGGATTGGATTATACTCATGCCACCCTCAATCATGACATTAGATCAAAGTGCTCAGATATCATTCCTCCTATTGAAATATAGTGAAATCTTGATAATGATAGTACAATTGAAAGCTAATTGTAGCTATGAATGTGGAAATGCCATTTTCTCAACTTGTAGATGCTAATTAATCAATTCATGAAAGGACAGGGGCTAATATACTTGTAGAAAGAAATCTACTTTATCTTGCATAATTCATCAAACTACCAACATAATTGCATGTATCATCTACCTAGTTCACACTTTCTTGAAAATCAGAAACCTATCTTGCATCATACTTGTGATTAAAAAACTAATTCTACTATGTTTTGCAGTGAGGAAAAAGAATGGTTGGAGTGGCTTGGGAGCTTCCCCTAATCATCTAATCACAACTTGGGGTCACTATTCATCTGGACTGAGCTAGAGTTGAAGTGGGGATCAAAATTGGTGAAGAAAAGTGGTGTTGCAGGTGTTGCTACAGGAGGTCCTGTATCGCTACAGCAAGTCCTATAATGCTATAGGAGGGGTTCTGAGAGGATTTCTAGGGTTAAAATCATGCCTTGAGGGTATGGAGAGGTGGATGGATTTTAAATAGAATGAACGAACATTGGGTTTAGCCCCCTACCCAATCCCAAGACCTCTTAGAGGTTTGTCTTCCACTAGGATGAATGCTCATGGTGTCCTAAGTTTATTAGGCAAAGTGACTTATGGAAATAGAGTTTTGGGACAAAATTGAGGGGTGGAAATAGAATATGGAGGAGTCCAATATGGAAGTGGAAGAGGTGCCCTCCCCCACAGATCAACACAACCCTACAACTAGCCACATGCATACATCCATTGATCATTAACAAAGTGATATAACCTATGATGGAAAAGATGAGTTGAATTTAAACATATATTTTATGCCATAACACTACTATCAGTAAATTAACTTCTAAGCTATAGAAAGAAAATTTAAAGAAGAACAAATAACATTCTTCTATTTCCAAGAAATCATAAACACAATATTTTTGGACTGAGATTGTGAGTCCTTCCACCCATTCTCCCACAATAGAGGTGATGTAGAAGCTTGCAACCATGGGTTTTTACAAGTTAACCTCTACTGAAATGAAATAAACTATGAACTTCTTGGAATCAAGAACAAAATACAAGTACAAAAGATGGACCAAAGCCTCTGGGTTGGGCCCAAACCCAAGGGTCTCAACCCTATGAAACTAACTCAGATGCAACTTAATAGCCAACTTATCATTATTAGAAATTAAAGGTCTCATACATCACATAAAAGTTCAAAATGACAATCTCAAACTCTCAGCTCAATTGTTGCACCTAGCTAAATCAAAATTTTGAATCCTAATGAGAATTTCAACTTTCTTATTTATACAAAAGGGCAGCTGATAGAAGCTCCCTTGAAAATAGGAGTGATTCCCTCCTTGACCTCAGAAATGGTGGATCTTGTCCCTCTTGAGCTTCACTTGTACTAGGAGTTACTTGGTTGTCAATGATTTTGAACTAGTGAGAGAGGATGTTATGATCCCAAGCCAAGTTAGGGGGTTAAGGAGGTGGACAAACCCCGTAAATTCTCTATTGATTGCCTCCATCAAGCCCTTGCATAGTAATTGGCTCAAAAATTCTTCTTTTTCCTACAATTAAACCACATTAGGCCACATACTATGACAAACACCTTTTACTCCTCTTACTAAGAATAATAGAACAAAAAATGTGAATTAATGTGAGAAAAGGATAGTTTTAAGGTTGGAGGATGGCATGATGATCTTCAAAATATACCTATTGATGGGGCTCATCACCTACATATAGGGAGTATTTAAGTGAATTTCTGAGTAAATCTTGGAGGTTGGTGCCTCCTGCAAGTTGGTGCTTGCATGAATCCAAGAAGTTGTAAGTTGTTGCTAGCAACAAATCCTTGAATTTAGTGCTTCGAGTAAGTTTATTTGGTGTCTTCAGAAAAAGGGAGTTGGTGCTTCCTGTGAGTGGTGGCTCACAAAAAAAACATTGATGCAATAGAGTAGGTTCTTTTATTTACATCAAATAACAAACAAAATTTGGTGTTTTTTCTCCCATGAGGGTATCCACGTTAAACCTTTGTGTCTCATGTGCTTGCTGCTCATGGTGCATGTATTTATGTGTTTATTTTATATTGTTTCCACATGATATGTTTTTGATGATTATATGGATTGTTTCCAA